>PVKE010006516.1:0-34710 GCA_004027555.1 Craseonycteris thonglongyai | reverse complement strand
CATAATCTTTAAAAAAAAAAAATTATTTTTATTGTTTTTTGACAGAGAGAGAGACAGAGACAGAGAGAAGGGAGAGGGCCCAGAACAGTCTCCATAGTTGACAGCGTTCGTTTTCTATATAGTTTCACTCCAGTGGTGGGTGTGGGGCTGTGCAGGGCAGGAACTGGGTCAGGAGCCTCCAGCATAGGCCCCGGCAAGAACTGAACTGGGGGCACACCCCAGTTTAGCGTATGGGTCCACATGGGCCGGGACCGGGATTCGATCCTTGGGCTCCGGGGCTGCAAAGCAAGCGCTTAACTTGCTGAGCCATCCCAGCTTCCCCAAGAAACATGATCTTTTTTTTTTTCTTTTTTTTTTTTTTACAGAGAAAGACACAGAGACAGAGAGAGAACTGAACTGGGGGAACTCCCCAGTTCAGCATATGGGTCCTCCGCATGGGCCAGGGCCAGGATTTGATCCTCAGTCCCTGGCGCTGCAAAGTGAGCACTTAACCCACTGAGCCATCCCGGCTTCCCCAGAAACATAATCTTTAATGCAGTACATGAACCTTGATTTGGTCCTAGTTAAAAAAAAAATAAAGCCAAAAAAGCCACTTAGCATAATGAAGACAATTGAAAATGGACTGAATATTAAACAGTATTATGGAATAACTATGCATTTTCTTTGGTGTCATAAAGGTATTATGCTTATTTAATAAAATGTCCTCATAGGAAATGTTGAAGTATTTAGGGGTGAAGCATTATGATATGTGAAACTCAAATATTTAAAAACAGATATATACAATTGATCTTTGAAGAAGACAGGTCTGAACTGTGTGGATTCATTTGTATACTATTTTTTCCAATAAATACTGTAAATGCATTTTCTCTTTCTTATGATTTTCTTAATAACCTTTTCTCAGCTCACTTTATTGTAAGAATATAGTGTATAATACACATAACAAACAAAATATGTGTTCATCGACTGTTTATGTTATTGGTAAGGCTTCCAGTCAACAGTAGAGTATTAGTAGTTACGTTTTGAGTCAAAAATTATATGTGGATTTTTTACTATGGGTTAGTGCTGTTAACCCCTACATTGTTCAACGGTCAACTATATGTACATATTCACATACACACACATATAAAGCACATATGGAAGAATGTGAACAATCATTGAATATAGGTGTAGGGTTGTGATTTTAAAATGTGTCCATAAATTCTGACACGCCTCCCTTCCAAAGGTGGAGCCTAACACTCCTCCCCTTGAGTGCGGGCTACACTTAAGGACTTGCTTTTAACAAATGGGCAAAGACAGAAGTGATGATAGTGTGCAGCTTTGAGACTAGATATAAAAGGCACAGTGGCTCTTCCTTGGTCTCTCTCTGGGATCACCCACTCGGGGGTAAGCCAACCACCATGTTGTGAGGATGCTCAAGCAGCAGTGTGGAGAGGGCCATGTGGTGAGGAGCTGAGGCCTCCTGCCAACAGCCATGTGAGTGAGTCACCTCTTTCAGACCCACTTGAGCTTTCAGATGAGGCAGCCTGGCTGATATTCTTAAAGATTTATTTTTATTGTTTTTTGACAGAGAGACAGAGAGAAGGGGGAAGGCCCTAAGCAGTCTCCATAGTTGTATGTCTTCAGTTTTCAACATAGTTTTGTCCCACACTGATGGGCAGGGGGCCACGCAGGGCCAGAGCTGGGTTGGGGTCCTCCCGCATGGGAGGCATGCCCCCTCAAGCCAGGGGCCTAACCAGGGGGTGAGAACAGAACTGGGGGCCTCCCGCATGAGAAGCATAGGTACCTCAGTTCAGCATATGGGTCCACACAGGCCGGGGCCGGGATTCAATCCCTGGTCCCTGGGGCTGCAAAGTGAGTGCTTAATCTGCTGAGCCATCCCGACTTCCCTAAAATAAATCTTTAAAAAAAAACACCAGGAAGATGATATGGGTACTTGAAGATACGCGAAAACTTAATCACCAAACAAGCTGCTCAAGCATAGCTTTCTGTTGTAGAGGAGAATGGTTTGGCCCTTATGTCACCTGCCTTTCTGGATTCAAAAAAGCCTGCTCTTTTTAAATATATATGGTTTTATTTCTTTTTATTTTTGACACAGAGAGAGAGATATACAGAGACAGAGACAGAGAGAGAACTGAACTGGGCGAGCTCCCAGTCCAGCATACGGTTCCACACGGGCCGGGGCCGGGACTTGATCCCCGGTCCCCGGTGCTGCAAAGCGAGCGCTCAACCCACTGAGCCATCCTGGCTTCCCCAAAACCTGCTCTTTTGAGGGCTGGACTCTGTGAGCCCCAATTTCCAATCTAGTCTCTTCCCGGGCATTTGAGAAACATGGTGTAAAGTTCTCTGGCTTTCAAGATATAAAAGATATATAAAGAAGGGAAGGTTGTGAGAGCCCTTTCTTCCAGTATTGTTCCTAGCCCATCAAAGAGATGAGCCCCCACAGAAGTGGAGCAATTTAGGCAGCAGTATGCTGATCAATGAGGCGGTGCTGATGAGAAAGTGAGCTGCATCATATTCGGTGTGGAAGCTGGCTAGGAGGTAGAGTACAAAAGGAGAAATGCTGAGGCATTTGCAGGCAGAGGTAAACTGAAGCCAGTAGTTCATCTGCTCCCAATGTGTCAGCAGCAGAGCCCTGTACTTGGACCCTTTCCCCATATGTAGGAAGACATACATAGTCTACCAGCTTCAGAAGCCTGTCTTGCTTGGGGTGCAGTGCTTGTTTCTAAGGACGTTTCTTTTTTTTTTTTTAATATATATATATTTTTTTTAAATTTATTTTTGACAGAGAGGGGGGAGAGAGAGAGAGAGAGGGAGAGAGAGAGGGAGAGATACAGAGAGAGAACTGAACTGGGGGCACTCCCCAGTTCAGCACATGGGTCTGCACAGCCCCGGGCCGGGATTCGATCTTCGGTCCCCGGCGCTGCAAAGTGAGCGCTCAACCCACTGAGCCATCCCGGCTTCCCCTAAGGACGTTTCTTGAGACTAATTTCTTAATATCCTGTGATCAAGCCCTCCAATGTTTTCCCCAACAATGGTCACAGGCACTATGATAGGTCCTTACCTTCCTCCCTCACCCCTCGCTGACTCCTTCATCCCAAACTCAGATGTTTGCAATTGGTATTCCTGCCTCTGTCCCAAATGCCCTCCACTTAACCATGTCAGCCAATGTCCACTTATCTTATCTTTCAAGTCTCTGGTTAAATCACCTCCTCCAGAAAGCTCTCCTGGTCCCCAGGATAGATGAAGTCTCCCTTAGTACTCAGCTTTTTTGTTTTTTTTTTAAACTCTTTTATTTATTTATTTATTTATTTATTTATTTAATTAATTTTTTGGCAGAGAGAGAGATACAGAGACAGAGACAGAGACAGAGAACTGAACTGGGGGAACTCCCCAGTTCAGCACATGGTTCCGTACGGGCTGGGGCCGGGATTACGATCCTCGGTCCCCGGCGCTGCAAAGTGAGCGCTCAACCCACTAAGCCATTCCGGCTTCCCCTTTTGTTTTTTTTAAGATTTACTTTTTGAGAGAAGGTGATGGGGAGGGTGGGGGGCGGGGCGGGGGAGGGGGCAGGACGCAGAACAGTCTCCATAGTTGTACATCATTAGTGTGACATGGTTTTATTCCACACAGTTGAATGTGGGGCTGCGCAGAGTTGGAACCAAACGGGGCCTCTGGCATGGGAGGCGAGAAACTTCACCACCAATTCATCCTGGTGGTTACCAGTTGCACTGCAGTTCAACATATGGGTTTGCTTGAGCTGGGGCCAGAAATTGAACCCAGGACCTCGTAATTGTGAGGCAATTGTTCATCTGCTGAGCTATCATGGCACCCCCTCAGCTTTTCCTTAAATACTTTGGCTCTTTTATTCTGAGTACCTACTAGGTAAAAAGGAGAACATTCTAAGCTGTCCTAAATTAAATTACAGCAGACCAGAAAGTGAAAGGAAGAGACAAAAAGAGGTTAATCAGTTAATAACCGCAGTGAAAAAACAAGACTGTTCACATCCCTTAGTGCATGTTGGAATTATTAAATTAACTTCCAGATGGCTAAAGAGAATATCGCCAGGTGCCCTAGAACCCCAGGAACCTCCGCTTCTTGTTTGCACATTGAGCTTTATAGACTCTGTTGATTTTATCCCAGAACTAGCCCCACTTCACTTTCTCCCACCCCTTTGCCTATAGCTAATGTAAATTATTTTTTTTAATTAGTTTCACATGTACAAGAGAACATATTGCTTATTTTTTAAATGTAAATTCTCAGATAGCTTACATCTTTCTTCCCCCTTGCCCTAACTTGATGCATACAAAGGGCTACAAACTCTGAGGTAATGGTCATTGTTTTCCCTACCTAGCCATGCTGCTGATAATTTACCTTCATGTCCCAAGACTGGTCATTTTTTTCCCCTGGCAATGGTGCCCAAGCCCTTTCTTTTAAAAAGACTTTCAGCCCTGGAAGTTAAAATTTTTTGTTTAACACAATTACGGTATAAAGAAATTAACATGTCTTTGCTCTGCTTGACTTTGAGTTCTTCCAGGCAGGGTAACAGCATCTAGTGGTCCTAGTATTTCCTAATGTCAGGCAGTTTCCAGTGCCTTAGGCAAGGTGAAGTCATATAATCCTCATGCCCCTGAAACATCTATAATATTACGAGTCCCATTTTTTAGGTGTGGAGACTGGGGCACAAAGACATTAAGTAACTTGGTCACGATTAAAAAATATTTCTTGGGGAAGCCGGGATGGCTCGGTGGGTTGAGCGCTCGCTTTGCAGCGCCGGGGACCCAGGATCGAATCCCGGCCCCGGACTGTGCGGACCCATGTGCTGAACTGGGGAGTGCCCCCAGTTCAGCTCTCACTCTGTCTCTGTCTCTGTATCTCTCTCTCTCTCTCTCCCTGTCAAAAAATATAAAATTAAATAAAAAAAAAATGTTTCTTGAATTAATTAATATCTACATTGGGCATTTTGTGGCGTTGGCACATCGTGCTCAGTAAACTTTTCAAAGTGTTCTGTGCAATTTGTTGTTTTGTCTCCTAAGAAACCCTCCAAGGTCCGAGCTTTACCCTAAGCCCCGCCCAACTTTGTATTAACCTCCTCGTTTATGATATTCAATGGCGGATAGCTGCTTAAGCTCCTCCTCCTGTGGTAGCCAATGGCCACTCCCTACCTTGAGACTCTTCTCTTGAGGTATCTAAGGGCCTGTAGTTCCATAATATTTAAACCCCTCCTCCGGGGGCCGCAGGCTATCAAATGACCCGCCGCCTACATTGATTGGGCCTTCTTTCCTGTGGTAGCCAATGGCCTGCCTCTTACATAAAGCCCCTCCTACTGTGGTTCGTGGCCCGCCCCTTTGCCCTAGGCCCCGCCCACAAGGAATCTTGAGACTAGTTTCTTATATCCCTGAGCGTCTGTTTCCCTCCTTCCCCCTTTCCTTCTTTACTTCCCATAACCTCCTCCCACTAGATTAGGCATCTGGGTCACGCCCCTTGGCCCTACCCGTTATCCAATCCCATTAACGTGCTTTTCTCCAACCCCTCTTCTCATTGGTCCGCAAGCTTCTCTATCCCGCATACGACGCTGAGCGACGGCGTTTCTCGCCCGTGATGGGCGGAGGGCGGGACATCCGGCGGCGCGTAGCCCAATAAGCACGCCCGGCCGGCTGTCTAAGCGGCCGCTCCCGCCCTCTCCTCTCACCGCTCCCGCCTCCGGCTTCGTCTCCCGCTGCTTCTGCCGCCGCCGCCGCCGCCGCCGTCGCCGCCACTGCCGCTGCCGCTTCCCGCGGCCTGGGCTTCCCGCCACCAGCATGCCGCACGCTTTCAAGGCCGGGGACTTAGTGTTCGCCAAGATGAAGGGCTACCCGCACTGGCCAGCCCGGGTGAGGCCTCGCGGGATATGTGCCAGGCGGGGCGGGGGGTGGGGCAATAGGGAACCCGGGCTTGAGGGAGCTGGGCGCCGGTGGTCTGTGGGGCCTCGGGCCTGTGGGACCCGCATGTCTGGAGGTTTGGGTGTCCCGTGCCTGAAGTACCGCACTATGGGTGTCTGGGAGTCCCGGGCCTGGGGGCCTATAGGGGCCCAGGGCCTGGGGGCCTCGGGGCGGTCTAAGGGACTCTAGGCTTGGGGCACCCGCGCGCCAGTGGTCTGGAGGGACCTGGGACTGTGGGATTCACGTACTTGAGCTCTAGAGGTCCCGGGCCTGAGGGACCTGCGCAAGGGCTTTGAGAGCTGAGGGACTTGGGTTTTGAGGGACCTGGGGTTTGAGGGGAGCAGTGCTCAAGTTTGAGGGCGGCCCGTGAGTGCTGAGGAACGTGGGATTTGAGGAGAGGGATCAAATTGATGGGAGGGGGACGCCCCAGACTCTAGGAATTCATTGGGTGAAGGCATGAGAAGCCAAGTTCTTGGTGGGTCAGGGCCATGTGTGAGGGTGGTGAGGATGAGGGGAGTAAGGTTGAAGGTAAGGCTGAGGGAGGCCAGGGATGGAAATGGGGCTGGAGGCTCTGTTCATAAGGTTACTGATCTGAGAGGACTTGATTTGATGATAATGCCTGGGGTCATAAGGAACCAGAAGTTGGATAAGACTTGCTTGTGGGAAACTACCCTAAACCTAGAGCCTGGTGGAGGAAGTTGGTTGGGACATGAGATAGAGGGAGAACTTGAGGTGGGGTGGTGCTCCCAGGTACTTCAATCAGATAGACACCATCTCCTCACTATGAGGGTTCAAGCCCAAAAGAGAGAGCATATGAATGAAGGTGGCTGGGCCAAGGGAACTTTGGGATCCCTTTTTGAGGAAGCTGGGATTCAAAGTACCCAGATGATCCAAGGGGTTCAGGTCTGAAGGGTCCTGAGCTGAGGGTCCTTATTAGATCCTCAGAATGGAGTTCCAGGCACTGCCCCTGGCAGGCCACTGTGGAGGAGGGACCTGGAGGTCTTAGGCCTAAAGTCAACCCAGGGCTGAGATTTGTAGAATATCCAAGGTAGGACTGAAGGGGTTGCAAGGCCCAGGCAGCATCAGGGAGCAGTGGATGGACAAGGCTGAAGGTTTGGAATAGGAGTGCCGGAGTTGCTTGGGCAATCCTGTGGGTTGACTGGAGGAGATTTCAGCTTGAACCCTCCCTCCCTCTGGTGAAGAAGGGCATCACTCAGAGCTGGGGGTTTGGGTGCAGAGAGGTTGCCCCGGGATGCCAGGAGGAACTTAGGGACCACTGACCAGGCACCCCTGAGAGCAGTCTGGAGCTGGTGCTATGGCTAGGGTACCTGGGCTTCAGGCTCAGCGGCAGGTCCTGGGTGAATCCAAAGTAGAAGATGGTGTAGAAGGCATGCTGGGCTGGGTTTCAGGATAATGGAGTTGGGGATTCTTCTGTGTGAGTGTGGGATGTGTGGGATGGATGCTGGAGGCCCATAGCCCAGGGCTAAGGACTTCAAAAAGTGGCCCAGAGGAGAACTGGAGGGGGTAGGGGAAGACAGGGAAGATCCCAGTAGCCACCAGATCCCAGGCATTGAAGGAATTAATTGGGACCACAGAACCCATTCTCACCTTATATGCTCATGATTATTTACTTGGTGGACACCAGAGTGAGGAAACTTTATGGGCACGTCCTTTTTTTCCAGAGTACCAGCTTCTCCCTCTTCTTCCCCTCTCCTGCCTGCTCTCTGAAGCCCTGAACATTTCCAAGCACCTGATTGGAAGTGAAGGGGCTGTTGTCCTCCTGTGGGGAGGTGACTGACAGCTGCTGGAGCCCATGGGCCTGTAGGGAGAGGGTGGGACTTCCTGGATGCTCAGAGCCTGTCTTCTGCAGCCCACCGGCCCCAGCCTCTGCATCCTTGGAGCTGCCAGCTGCAGCCTCTGGGAAACCCGGCCACTGATCGCCTCTTAACTGGAGGGAGTCCCGTGGGAGGGTCCTGGGAGTTCATAGAAGCTAAGCTTGGCCCCACCTCTTGGCTGCTCAGAGGACCATTTTTGGCTTTGCTTAGGTGAAGCACCTACCTTGGGGACAGAGAGTACCCTGGGAGGGAGGGGACAGGTATGCAATGGAGGAGGGTGCATAGAAGAATTCAGAGGCCTAATTGGAAGGTGCTATATCTTCCTAGGTTAAAGGCTTCCCTCCCCCTTGGCATGCTTTCCCCCAGTAACTTGGCTGATTTCTGGGTGATTTCCTGGGTCAGTGGGTGAAGCTGCCCCCACCCCCTAGTCACCCCCTTACTGGCCTCTCACTGCAGATCGATGACATAGCTGATGGTGCCGTGAAGCCCCCGCCCAACAAGTACCCCATTTTCTTCTTTGGTACACACGAAACGTAAGTGTCTTGCCGGGCTTTTGTTTTCCCCACTGGTACCTCTCGGGGTGGCCTGGCTTACCTGGAACCCACTGTGGTTCATGTCTTTCTCCAGAGCCTTCCTGGGACCCAAGGACCTATTTCCCTATGACAAGTGGAAAGACAAGTATGGGAAACCCAACAAGAGGAAAGGCTTCAATGAGGGACTGTGGGAGATCCAGAACAACCCCCACGCCAGCTACAGTGCTCCTCTGGTGAGTACCTGGGGGTGGAGGATGGCTGATGTGGGTTCTACAGAGCTCCAGTTAGGTGGTGTTTTTGTGCACTGGGACCAGAGTAACCTTAGCTTGTCTCATAGAAAAAGGAGAGGTGTCTGGGACAGAGCTCCTCCCCCTTGGTACTACTAATAATCAGGGCACTGTGCAGTGTTGAGCAGTATCCCTGGCCCCCACCCACACAATACCAGGAGCACCCTCTCTGTCCCAGCTGTGACAACCAAGCATGTTCTGATGTTCCCAGGGTGAGGTGGAGAGGTGCAGGCTTACTCCTGGCGGGACTCACTGTCCTAGGATTAGCCTGAATTCATAACAGTGTTGTTGGCGGTCTTATTCATATAAAACCTTTTGTTTTGCAAGGAAACCTTTTTTTTTTTTTTTTCTTTTAGTAATAACCCACCTCCCCTTCTGCTGTTACTGCCAGATTTTAGACTTGGAAATAACAGCAGTTAGTAGATGTGAGAGTTCTTGCTTAGGTGGAAGAAAAATGCCAAGAACCATAGAGATGCCATCTCAGTGGTGAATCAATGTCTGGAAACACTCAGGGAAAGGAAGGCTTCTAGAAAAGTTGGAAGTTCATAAAAAGCCATGGACGGCCATGAAAGGATGGCAGAAGGGTGCCTTGCTCTGGGTATTTTGGGAAGGGATGCCAATAAGGGGAGGCTGGTTCAGGGAATCTGTGCTCTGCTGTTAATCACTCTTTGGGTTTCTGCCTGGTGTGGGGAGGTGGAGCAGCCTGACCTCAGGAGGAATGGGCTTGAGGTTGGCTGGGAGCAAACTGACCAAAGGGGCCAGAGCTTGGCTGGTAGGAAGGAAAAGCACCCCCAGCTCAGTCTGTGGAGAGGGAAGCAGGAGTTGGAGAGGGTCTGGTTTGTGTACCTGAGGGACTGTTGTTCTGTGGGGTCTGATCCTGCTTGAGAACTTTGGGTATTGTGTGTGTGTGCTTCTCCTTTGGCTCCATCCACCCACTGACCTGGCAGACACTGTAGTGACACCTACCATGTGTCGCAAGCTTTACTAGGCTCCAGGAATCCAAGCCGACACAGACACACTTCTTGCCTCCCAGGAGCTCACAGCCCAGAATTTGGGATTCACTCAACAGATGGACCAGGCTCATGTTTAGTGACTGCTGGTGGCATTTGACTTTTACAAACTCCCATGATGGGTCTGAGGGGGCAGAGGTCCTCCTGCTTTGATACTGGCCCTCTCCCTGTGCTTTTTGTGTCCCTGACTTGGGTAAAAGGATTGGAAGTTCTTTATGGCAATTGAGTTTCATGAGATCCTTTTTTGGCCCCAGCTCAAGTTCTGTTTGCTTATGTCCTAAGCCTATTGCTCCCTGTACAGACTCCCAAAGTTGAGAAGTAGCCCTGAGGGTGAGAGCTTATCATTGGTTCTCTAACCAATCTGTGCCTCCACATGCAGCTTCAGTTTTAGATACAGATTCCTGGCCCTACCTCTAGAGGTTTAGGTATAGTAGTTTAGGGCAGAAGCTAGGCAAACTTGGGATGTTTCTTTCCACACATTATTCTAGATACCGATGGAGCCAGTCCACAGGCCAGCTTTTAAAAACATCGCTTTATGGGTACCAGAGCAGTCTCTTTTCTCATTGTTGAACTTTGTAGTTTATTTTTGCATTTTGAGTGGGAATACAGACCTGTACAGAATTAAAAAGGTACAAAAAAGGCTTGCAATTAAAAGCCAGTCCTGCTTCCCAGTCACTCTGTTTCCATTTCCTTTAAAAACAGCCAGCAGTTTTTCCTTATATGTATATCATTCCAAGATTCTTTATTCAGGGGATACTGGGATGGCTCAGTGGGCTGAGTACTTGCCTTGTAGCCCCGGGGTCTGAGGATCAAGTCCCAGCCCCGGCCTGTGTGGACCCATATACTGAACTGGGATGTGCTTCCCATTTGGGAGGCCCCCCGTTTGGTTCCCGCCAAGGCAAGCTTCCCTTGTGGGAGTCCTATGGCACGCCCCCCTGGCCTGGTTTCCGCCCTGCGTAGCCCCATGCCCACCTGTGTGGAATGAAATTATGTTGAAAACTAATGACGTGCAAGTATGGAAACTGCTCTGGGCCCTCCCCCTCCTCTTTCTGTCTCACTTTTAAAATAAATCTTAAAAAAAAGATTCTTTATTCATATGAAACTATATAGCTTTTTTTTTTTACAGGTTTATTTTATTGTTAGAAGTGGGGAAGACCCAGAACAGTCCCCATACTTGTACATCATTAGTTGTGACATAGTTTTATTCGAGGGTGGAAACCGAATCGGGGGGCCTGCCTCTTGGGAAGTGAGAACCTTTGCTGCCATCCCAGTGGTTACCAGTTGCACCATAGTTCAGCATACGGTTTGCATGTACAGGGCCGGGATTTGATCCCTGGACCTCACAGTTGCAAGGCAAGTGCTCAACTTGTTGAGCTATATCAGCATCCTGCTTTTTTTATTTTTTAAGCATATGGGGGACGAAATCACCCCTGGTTGAGAACCATTGACCTAGAACAGAGGTCTCCAAACTTTTCAGCCCGCGGGCCGCATTAACTATCAAACAGCAGTTTGGGGGCCGACTACACACTTGAGGTCCAAATAAAAAAGAATGAAAACATAGATGTTGTTTTTACTTATTTATTTAATATTATTTTATTCAGATAAAAAGGTCTCCACGGGCCAGATTAGAGGGCCTCGCAGGCTGCATCCGGCCCGTGGGCCGTAGTTTGGAGACCCCTGACCTAGAAGGATCCCAGTTAATACATCCTGGTCATCTATAAAGGAAGTGGTAAGGGGACCTATTCAAGGTTCTTAAGTTGGTTAGAGCTGAGCTGGGACTAAAGCCCAGGCCTCCTATCTCCCATGCTGAAATTCTTTTCTCTCTGGCTGATACAAGCCCTGGAGAGGGCCTGGAGGAGGAGGAGGGCCCAGAATAGAACGACCTCTACCACATGGAACCTGGAGCCTTGCTGTGTAGGGGTGCTTGGATCTGGGTTCAAGTCCTGGCTCTATCCCTTGCTTATCGTGTACCTTGGGAATTGATGTTACCCCTCTGAGCCTCAGTTTCTTTGTCTAAAACAGGATCACAGTCATACCAGCCTCTCATAGGGTGATTCGGTGAATCCAGTGGCCAATTTGAGATAGATACCTAGCACAGTTACTAAGTGCAGGGTGGTAGTTTCCCAGCTACCAGGAGTTGAGGAGACCAGGGTGATTTGACCTTCCCATTCTACCTCAGTCACCTCCTGTTCTGTTAAGAATGTGAGAGAAATGAGTGCCACTGGGTTTCAGGATGGGTGGGCTTGGAAGTTGAATGGCTCTTGGCTGTTATTTCCTGGTTCCTCTCAGTGTTGTCAGCATTCCTGTTCTGCAAATTTTATGTGGATTGGATTTCCCAAAACTTTGCTAGCAGGCAATTAGGTCCCATGGGCTGACCCCAGATCAGAGTTTCTGGCTTTACCCACAAGCACAGTGTTGGGCAAGTCACTTACCTTCCTGGAGACTTGGTTTTTCCAGTTGAGGACCATGCCCATTTATCCCAATAATCTGACCCAGCCATAGAAGCTCAGATATACTCAGAATTGTTCAAGAGGTTGGCAGAAGCGAGGAGGGATTTAATAAGCACTAGTTGTGTGCAGGGCCCAGGCCTAGTGGCCATGAAGACCCACTTTTCACTCTGCTCTGTCACTGTGATCTTGAGTTCACACCTCCTTTTTCCTCATCTGCAAAATGAGGATGACAGCTCCCACCCATTACACAGAGATGCTGAGTTCAATTTCTGGTAGGTCATATCTGACTGATTATGGCTCTTACCGCCATGGTTCTGACTCTTTCCCCTGCAAAAGATCTTTGGACCAGCCAGTTAGTCATTAGCACCTGCCTTCTCTACTCACCAGGGGTGCTCCTCCACCCTGGAGGAGAGTGAGATAGAAGTCCATCCTGAAGGTAAAAGCGTGACTCTTCTAATGCTTTTGGTTTGGGGCTTGGCCTACTTTGAGTTATACTTCCAGTTATTCTTTTTAATGTTGTCAAACATACAGGCAGTGCCCTGTGACCCTGCCTAAAAGCCCTTGGTCACCATGACTCAAGAGGGACAAGGTGATTGGTGCTGAGCGGTGAGATCCTGTCAACACCTGGGTCTCATTTTTCTTGCCTGTTAAGTAGGGCTTGTGAAGGCTGGGTAGGCTCCTGACTTCTCCACTGGGCTTTTGCATGAATGAACATGGAGTAGGGAGGAATGACTGTCCCGGCCACTCTCTCTACCCGGCCTCTCCTCTGGCGTCACTATACCCAGCCCAGCTGTGGCACCCACATTTCTCCTGCATTTCCATTCTCTTCTGTGTGTTTCCACTTTGATGTGTTGCTGAGACTTGGTCTCAGCTTTTGTGTACATAATAACCCTCTTCTCTCCCTCTGGCCACACAGCTGCAGAAACCTCCGCCTCTCTGTGCTCCTCATTCCAGTCTCACTTCATGCATCCCATGGGTGCCACCCTGGAGACTCCTCTCGAGTCCTCTCATGTACCTTTGGTCCTTCTTGCAATTTTCATGGCCATTGCACATACTGCACTCTGATCCATTGAGCCCCAACTGTCATCACACAAAGAGAATGTGGCCTTTTTTGGTAACGTGTTTTTTTTTAATTGGTGTGAAATTCACATAACAAAATTCATCATTTTAAAGTAAGCTTGTCCAACCTGCAGCCCATGGGCTGCAAGCAACCCAGGATGGCTTTGAATGTGGCCCTACAAAAATTTGTAAACTTTCTTAAAACATGAGACTTTAATGATTTTTTTTTTTTAAGTTTCTTTTCTACAGTATTTCTATTTATTTTTATTTATTTATTTATATTTTTGACAGAGAGAGAGAGAGAGATACAGAGACAGAGACAGAGAGAGAACTGAACTGGGAGAGCTCCCACTTCAGCATGTGGTTCCGCACGGGCCAGGGCCGGGATTCGATCCCTGGTCCCCAGCGCTGCAAAGTGAGCGCTTAACCCACTGAGCCATCCCGGCTTCCCCTAGTGATTTTTTTAATAGACTTATTTTATTGTTTGAGAGAAGGTGAAAGAGACAGAGAGAAGGGGAAGGTTCCAGAGCAGTCTCCATAACCATACATCGTTTGTTGTGACATAGTTTTATTATACACGGGTGGATGTGGGATCTTGCGGGACAGGAACCGAACCGGGGGCCTCCCCCATGGGAAGTGAGAACCTTCCCCACTGAGCCATCCCAGTGGTTACCAGCTGCATCACAGTTTAGTATATGGCAGGGGTCTCCAAACTTTTCAGCCTGCAGGCCGCATTAACTATCAAACAGCAGTTTGGGGGCCAACTATACACTCGTCCAAATAAAAAAGAATCAAAACATAGATGTTGTTTTTAATTATTTATTTAATATTATTTTATTCAGATAAAAGGGTCTCCACAGGCCAGATGAGAGGGCCTCTGGCCCGCGGACCGTAGTTTGGAGACCCCTGGTATATGGGTTTGCACAGGCCAGGGCCAGAATTCGTTCCCTGGACCTCGCAGTTGCACGGCAAGAACTCAACTTGTTGAGATATCCTGTCATCCCCTGATTTATCTTTTATTTTTTTAAGCTCATCAGCTATTGTTAGTGTATTTTATGTGTGGCCCAAAATAATAATTCTTCCAGTTTGGCCCAGGGAAGCCAAAAGATCAGAGACCCCTGTTTTAAAGTAAACATTAGGGTGGCTTTTAGTACATTCACAGTGTTGTGCTACTATCACTACTGTCTAATTCTAGAACATTCCTGTCACCTCACAAAGAAACCTCCCCATTAGCAGTCATCCCCAATTCTCTCCTGCGCCCAATCCTAGGAACTACTGATCAACTGTGTTTAGATGAATCTGCATATTCTAGAAATTTCATCTAAATGTAATCATATATAATATTTGGCTCTTTGTGTTGGGCTTTTCTCACTGAGCATATTTTCAGGGTTCATCCATGTTATAGCATCTCAGTGCCTCACAGCTTTCTGTGAGTGAGTAGTATTCTATTCTGTAGCTATCCCACATTTTATTTATTTATCAGTAGAGAGTTATTTGGGTTGTTTCCAGAGGATGTGGCTTTTAAGAATCTGTCTCTTAAAAAAAATACACTTGATGCTGGGATAGCTCAGTGGTTGAGTGCTTTGCCTTGCAACAGTGTGATTCAGGGATCGAGTCCTGGCTCCAACTGGTGTAAACCCATATGCTGAACTGCGGTACAACTGATAACCACTGGGATGGCAGCAAAGGTTCTCCCCAGTTGGTTCCTACCCTGCACGGCCCTGTATCCACCTGTGTGGAATGAAACTATGTCACAACTAATGATGTACAACTATGGAGACTGCTCTGGGCCCTCTCCACTTCTCTCTCTCTCAAATTCTCTCAAAACAATAAAATAAATCCTAAAATATATATATATATACATACATACTTGATCTTAGCCAAAAGGCCAAGAAGTACTACTTTCTTAAAAAATAAAATAAAATCAGTTATTTAGAAAAGAAGTATATACCATGAAATAACATTGTCAGATTGTACATCTGGACTTGGCTGGGCACCTGGGAGCGGTAGTGGTAAACCCCACCCCCCTTCCCAATGCTGTGTTATAACTGCATTTACTTGTCTATCTCCCCCATTAGAATGTGAGCTCCCCAAGGGCAGGGACCCTGTCTAACTCATCTCTAGCCCCAGCACCCAGCACAGGGCTAGGCACATAGTGGGTATTCCATGACATTCATTGGATGTGTGAGTGATGGCTGAATATGACCAAGGGCCATCTGTTTTCCTCCCACAAACAAAACATCCAGAACAAGTTCAAAAGGGACCCGAGAAAGCCCTGTGGCCTGTCTCATTGTGCCATCCTCCTGAGCTCCTCAAGCCTCGAAAAGTGCATGATCCAGCCCAGACTACCCCCCATCTTTCCTGCAATTTGCTTCTCCCTCACTGTACCTCCACTTCACTGACCTTTCCAGGTTCCTCAGAGGACCCTCACTCATGCAGGTCCTGCTTTCCCAAATGTATCTAGCTCCTTTGCATGCTTGGGATGACCCCACAGCTAAAATACCACACTTTCTGAGGGTTCTCCCCACCACAATGTATTCTCACTACTTCACACCAATCTCTTGCTGATTCCTTCCCACCCACATACTGATATTTTCCTTTCTGCCCATCATCATAGTGTGACATTGATCTGTTAAAGTGGCTGTGGTCAGTCACTCCTACTAGATTATAGGCTCCCCAGGGACAGGGACCATGCCCTGTTCACATCTGCATGTTCACCACCTACTTAGCACAGTGCCTGGCACCCAGCACCTGCTCACAAATGGTAACTGAGTATGTGAATGAGCCTGGCATTTGGCTTGCACAGAAGTGCCATATAAGTGCTCTCTTTGTGGCTGTCATTGCCTGAGCAGGCATGTTTGATAAAACAGAAATAACAGTGCTTTGAAGTTCAAGCCCAAAGGTCCTGTCCTAGGTCAGCTTTCTCCCTGTAATTATGAGAATAACAATAATAAGAAAGGCAAGCATTGATGGACCTCTTGTCTGGGCACTGTCCTAAGTATGGCATATACCATTTGAGTCTCATCCTTGCCATAGTCATATGAGGCCAAAATGGTGGTATGTCATTGCTCTGATATGGAAACAGGCCCAGAAACTTGCCCAGAGTTTGCCCTTGAATCCCACTGTGCTTGAGTCCTAGTACCCACCACATACTTGTCCACCTCGATTTCCCACCTCAGGTCACTGGGCTTTCTGGGCCTTAGTTTCCCCATTGGGAAAGCAAGGAGGCTGGATCCTGACATTGGAGACCCCACCACCACTGGGTACTGTCCTCTGGGTCACTGTCCTGGTTGGGAAATCCATCCAAGCCTGGGGGTGACTCAGTCTCTGCCTTCCACCCCTAGCCGGTGAGTTCCTCTGACAGCGAGGCCCCTGAAGCTGACCCAGCGGGTGAGAGTGAGGATGATGAGGACCGGAGGGTCATGTCTGTCACAGCTGTGACCACTGCAGCCTCCAGCGACAGGATGGAGAGTGACTCAGACTCAGACAAGAGCAGTGAGAACAGTGGCCTGAAACGGAAGGCTCCTGCTTTGAAGGTGAGGATTGGGCAGGGCGGGAGCACCTATCCTATTGTTGGGGTTGTGCACCTGGCCTATTGGGGGCTGGAAGCCATGTAATAAATACCCTGGCTCTTCCTCTTCCCACCCTGAAGTCATATCCCAGAGCCTAGTCTCCCTCCCATGGCTTTCTTTTTTTAAAGATGTATTTTTATTGTTTTTAACAGAGAGAGAGACAGAGAGAAGGGGAGGGCCCAGAGCAATCTCCATAGCTGCACATCATTGGTTTTTCCACATAGTTTTATTCCACAGGTGGGTGTGGGGCTGCACAGCGCAGGAACTGGGCCGGGGTCTTACCCTGGTGAGAACTGAACTGGGGGCACTCCCCAATTCAGCATATGGGTCCTCCTGAGCCAGGACCGGGACTTGATCCTTGGTACCTGGGGATGCAAAGTGAGCGCTTAACCCACTGAGCCATCCCGGCTTCCCCGACTTTCTTTTTTTAATAGGCATTTAAAAAAAATTTGAGGTATCACTCACATGCCATGAAATTTACCCTTTTGAAGTATACAATTCAGTGGCATTATTAAGTATATTCACCTCATAAGCAGACATCACCACTAATTCAAGAACATTCCATTATCTCAAAAAGAAATCCTTTCTGCATCAGCAGTCACTTCCCTTCCCCCTCCCCCAGACATTGACAACTGACCCACTGACCCACTTCCTGTCTGTGGATGTGCCTGTTCTGGACATTTCACGTGGAATCACATAGTGGGTGGCCTTGTGTGTCTGGCTTCTCTCACTGAGCACCGTGTTTTCAATGTCCATCCACAGTGTAGTGAATGTCAGTGCCTTACTCCTTTTCATTGCTGAAAGTATTTCTTTGTATGGATGGAGCACATTTTGTCTTCATCTGTTGATGACCATTTGGGTTGTCTCCACTTTTTGGCCATTATAAATAAGTAAGGCTGCTGTGAACATTTGTATACACATTTTTGTGTGGATGTATGTTTTCAGTTCTCTTGGATGTATTCTTTTCTGACTTTATTTTTCCTCCTCTGCTTTTTTTTTTTTTTTAAAGATTTATTTATTGTTTTTGACAGAGAGAGAGAGATACAGAGACAGAGACAGAGAGAAGGGGGAGGGCCCAGAACAGTCTCCATAGTTGCACATCATTGGTTTTTCCACATAGTTTCATTCCACAGGTGGGAGCAGGGCTGCACCAGGCAGGAACTGGGCCGGGGTCTCGCCCCGGTGAGAACTGAACTGGGGGCACTCCCCAGTTCAGCATATGGGTCCGCACGGGCCGGGGCCGGGATTTGATCCTTGGTCCCCGGGGCTGCAAAGTGAGCGCCTAACCCACTGAGCCATCCCAGCTTCCCCTCCTCTGCTTTTTGACTGCTTCTAAACATTTGGGTACAAAATGAAAGGGCCAGGATCTTGGCAGCAAAGATTTTTGAATAGAGTTAAGACATTCTTTTTATTATTTAAAAAAAATTTTTTTTCGTTTGGTCCCAATGATGATAAGCCATGCTCATTGTAGATAATCTAGAAGAGGCAAAAATCATAAAGAAGCTAATAGAAAATACCCGTACTACATGAGGGGTTTCTGCACCAAGGATTAGAAACATCCTTATGTATTTCTCTGTTATATGTGTGCCTCCCAAGGGGTATGTGGGTGTGTGTGAAGTACAGAATTGGCAATACATACAATATATATCTTGCTTCCCCCGCCTCCCACACACACACCTAATGAACATTTCCTTGTCATTAAATATTTTAAGATGCAGGTGTCAGTGGTTGAGAAGTAGTCTATGATGTGGATGAATTCTATCCAATATGTTATTAGGATTGTTGGCATTTAGTTTTCCTTGCAACTTTTTCTTATTTATACCTTCTATTATCTTTTAAAAGTCCCCATTATTGGGGAAGCCGGGATGGCTCAGTGGGTTAAGCGCTCACTTTGCAGCGCTGGGGACTGAGGATCAAATCCCGGCCCCGGCCTGTGTGGAACCATATGCTGAACTGGAGAGTTCCCCTAGTTCAGTTCTCTCTCTGTCTCTGTATCTCTCTCTCTCTCTCTCTCTCTCTCTCTCTCCCTCCCCCTCTCTCTCTCTGTCAATAAATAAATAAATAAATAAAACTAAAAAAAAAAAGTCCTCATTATTTCTGTTAGAAAAGTTAAACAGAAATATATAGAAAATGAACACGCCCCCGTATCCCCCTTAGAGAGAAATCACTATTTATAGGTCAATATATATTCAGATGTTTTGGGCTAACTTTGCATTAAATAAATAAATATGTTCTTATTATAACAGTACTGGGGAAGAAATTTATTTAAAAACTTTTCAGTAATAACCCTACCACACTAACATCTTCTTCCCATGCTCTGTTCCCTTATCTGTTGGGGGCTGGAGTGTTCAAAATCATCTTTTTTTAATGGCCCCATGAAGTCCCTTTTTTTGTTGGGGTTTGATAATAATCCCCTGCCACCAGCCCTCGTGGTGTGGGGTCCTGTCCCGGGCCCTGGTGGGAGGGAACTGAGCTGGGCCCTCTGACTCAGTGATGCCTGCCATCCACCCCAGCCTCCTTTTATATGTTTAAAAATGTCAAGCTTCCTTCCACCCCAGGGACTTTGTACTTGCTATTTCCTTAGCCCAGAAAACTCCTCCCTCCGTTTGTCATGTCCTCATCCTGCAGGCCTCACAGTGACTTTCTCCGACCACCCCTATAAGGTACTTCCTGTTACTCCACAGGACTTGCTCTTCTCTCAGATCCTTCCTTAATGTTTCTGTTTCTCCTGACATGAGATAAATTGCACGAGAGTAGGGGCCTTATCTCTCATTGGTGTGTCACTGGGCATATGATTTGCTCTGGCTGTCATAGCAAAGTGCCATAGACAGGGAAGCTTAAACAACAGGCATTTATTTTCTCATAATTCTGGAAGCCGGAAGTCCAAGATCAAGGTGCTGGCAGGGTTGGTTCCTTCTGAGGCCTCTCGGCTTGTAGGTGGCCATCTCCCTATATTCTCATGTGCTCTTCTCTCTGTGACTGTCTTTTTTTTTTTTAAGATTTATTTTTATTGTTTTTTTTAACAGAGAATGGGAGGGCCCAGAGCAGTCTCCATAGTTGACAGCATTAGTTTTCCATATAGTTTTACTCCATAGGTGGGCACAGGGCTGCGCAGGGCAGGAACTTGGCTGGGAGCCTCCTGCATAGGCCCCGGCAAGAAAACTGGGGGCACACCCCAGTTCAGCATATGGGTCCACATGGGCCGGAGCTGGGATTCGATCCTCAGGCTCTGGGGCTGCAAAGCAAGCGCTTAACCCGCTTAACCTGCTGAGCCATCTCAGCTTCCCTCTGTGACTGTCTTGATCTCTTCTTATAATGACCCCAGTCAGACTGGATTAGGGCCTACCCTAATGACCTCGTTTTAACTTACTATCTCTTTAAAAACCCCCATCTCCAAATAAAGTCTCATCCTGAGGTACCAGGGGTTAGGCTACTACATGACTTTTAGGGGGACATAATTAAGCCCGTGACACTCTGGCCTTGGAAAAGCCATAGAGCAGGGACATGCTCATGAAGCAATTTTTTTTTTTAAAGATTTATTTTTATTGTTTTTGACAGAGAGACAGAGAGAAAGAGAAGGGCCCAGAGCAGTCTCCATAGTTGACAGCATTAGTTTTCCATATAGTTTCACTCCACAGGTGGGCGCGGGGCTGCACAGGGCAGGAACTGGGTCAGGAGCCTCTCGCATAGGTCCCGGCAAAAACTAAACTGGGGGCACACCCCAGTTCAGCATGTGGGTCTATCTGGGCCGGAGCTGGGATTTGATCCCTGGTCTCTGGGACTGCAAAACGAGCACTTAACTCGTTGAGCCATCCCAGTTTCCCCATTTTAACCATTTTTAAGTGTACAACTCAGTGGCATAAAGTACATTTACACTGTTGTGCAACCATCTCCACCATCCATCTTCAGAACTTTCTTTTCCCAAATTGACACTCTGTCCCCATTAAACACCAACTCTTCATCTTCTCTGCTCCCCTAGTCCCTGGCTCCCACCAACTACTTTGGGGACCTCTTATATGAGTAGAATCGCACAGTATTTGTCCTTCTGTGACTGGCTTATTTCATTCAGCATAAAGTCCTCAACATTCAAGATTCCTGGTGTTTATTAGATCCTGGAAGAGTCCCTGCTATCCCTGCAAAGGTTCCCGAACCTCAGCTCTTCCTTCAACTGAGAGGGGTTAGGTGGGCTGATATTTTCAGGCTGCTTCTCCTCTAGATGTCAGTCTCCAAACGAGCCCGGAAGGCCTCCAGCGACCTAGATCAGGTCAGTGTGTCCCCGTCTGAGGAGAACTCGGAAAGCTCGTCTGAATCAGAGAAGACCAGTGACCAGGTGATTAGGTGGTTGGCTCCTTGAGTGGGTTGAGGAGGATGCACAGATGGGAGCTGAGTGTTGGGTCAGTCAGTGGGCCCTGTTCAGCTCCCTTCTCTCTACCCAGGACTTCACCCCTGAGAAGAAAGCTGTGGTCCGGGCGCCGCGGCGGGGCCCCCTGGCAGGACGGAAGAAAAAGGTAGAGAGGTGTTTTATTTTTTGTTTTTCAATGCTGCCTGAAGAAACTCCTGGAGCCCTCCAAGGTCACCGTCCACTGTTCATGATTAAAGTCTAGTCCTTTTTGGAGGAGGATAGGGCATTGGCCATGAGGAGACCAACTTCCGCCTCTGGCTTCACTGATAGCCTCAGCCCTTAGTTTCTACCTGCTGTGTGTGCAAAGCACTCTCCAGCAAGAGATGACCTGGCTGCCACTGCTTCTACCCAGAACATAGAAGCCAGTTCGAAAGGTGGGGTAGTGGGGGCCTGGAATCTAAAGGGAGTGAAGCAATCTTAGGTGTCCCGTGTGAGAGAGCAAGACAATATGTATGTGTGTATGCTGTCTATGTGCATGTACAAGCATGTCGTGTGCATATACAACTGTTGTGTGTATGTGTGAGTATGAATGTTATGTATTTGTAAGTATATATGTTTGTGTATGAGTGGTATATGGCATGTATAATACAAGTTCTGTATAAGTTGTATGCAAGTGTATTGTGTGTGTATGAGTATATAGCATGCATGTGTGTGCATGTATATAAATTTGTATTGTATGTTCATGTGTATGTGTGTATGAGTGTGTGTATGCACATGTGTGTGCCTTGGGCCCAGGAGAGCTTGGGGTCAGAGATAGCACAAGAGGGTAGCTCATCTTGTTTGTTGGTCCTCTAAGCAAGATTGTGTGGTGTTGAAAAAGCTCTTGCTGCTGTAGAAAAAAGCTGTGTGTCATCTGCCTGCACGTTTCACCAAGGAGGAGGGGGTTCTTGGGAGATTATGTCCTGAGACTAAGGTGAGGGATCAGGCAACTACAGCCACATCCAGGGCTACCTGTGATTTCAGGCTTAAAATAAGCATTTCTAATTTGGGGGGGGGCAGATTTTTGTGGGTTGAGGGGCTGCAGGGGGCACTGGAGCCTGCCCTCACCTCCACACCTGGACCTCTCAGAAGCCACCTGCAGCCTCCGAGGACTCAGACTCCAAACCAGAATCAGAAGGGGCCAAGAGTGAGCCAGTGGCCATGGCCAGGTCGGCCTCTTCCTCTTCTTCAGCCTCCTCGTCCTCCTCCTCTGACTCAGATATGTCCACAAAGAAACCTCCACGGGGCAGGAAGCCAGGTAGGATTGCCAACACCGGTCCTAACCTGGTGCCCGGGACCCTGCCTAGAGGATGGTGAGGGAGAAAGCTACTTTCTCCTTTTTTTTCCATAGCTGAGAAGCCTGCCTCAAAACCCCGTGGGCGTAAACCGAAACCTGAACGGCCACCGAGCACATCCAGCAGTGACAGGTGGGTGATGGATGGGGTTGCCTCTGGCAGGGTCCTCAGCCAAGCAGTGTGTGGGTCTGGTGTAGCACATCTGAGGACAGACACCATCACCCCCCACTAACTGGCCTGTACCCTCAGTGACAGTGACGAAGTGGACCGCATCAGTGAGTGGAAGCGCCGGGATGAGGAGCGGCGCCGGGAGCTGGAGGCCCGGAGGCGCCGGGAGCAGGAGGAGGAGCTGCGGCGGTTGCGCGAGCAGGAGAAGGAGGAGAAGGAGCGGAGGCGCGAGCGGGCTGAGCGTGGGGAGGCCCTGCATGGGGGTAGCGGGGGCAGCAGCGGCGATGAGCTCAGGGATGAGGACGAGCCCATCAGGAAGCAGCGCATCCGGAAGGTCCGGGGCCGAGGGCCACAGTCCTCCTCTAACTCGGAGCCCGAGGCTGAACTGGAGAGAGAGGTGCGCCCAGCCTGGTGAGGTCTCAGGGCCCCGAGGAGGGCAATGGGGAAAGATGAGTGACCACTGAGGCTTCTCCCAAATGTTCACCCCTTTCAGATGTGCCTTTATCCAGCCTGTTTATTGAGCACCTACTATGTACTAGAGACTGTTCTAGGTGCCAAAGATAATGGCAGTAAGGCAGTGGGTGACACAGAAACCTACTATTGAAGAGCTGATGTCTGAGGAAGAAAGTGAATGACATTAGGATATTGTGGGGATGTTCCAGAGCATTCAGTGCTAGGGAGGAGAATAAAACAAAGGGAGGGATGTGAAGTGTTTGGGTTGGGAGGGTTTTTATTTTAAATAGGGTAGTCCCTAAAAACTTCAATTGAAAAGGTGACACTTAAATATAGCTCTGAATGAAGTGAGAGGTCATCTGGGAAGATAATCTGGGGGAAAAGCAGCCTAGGCTGAGCAAAGGCCCTGGGGCAGGGCTATGCCTGATGTGTTGGAGGAACAGTGAGGCTCGAACAGAGGGAGAGGGAGGAGTTGAGGGCGGGGAGGTGACTGGAGCAGGTTGTGCAGGGAATTGTGGGTTTTCACCCAGGGGGAGGTGGGAGCCATGGAGGGCAGTGGGCAGTGGAGGTGTGAGACCTGACTCAGATGGCCATGTGTGCCCTCTGGCTGCTATAGAGGAACAGCTTGTGGGGTGAGTGTGGTATCAGGAGGACTGATGCCAGCAAGGGGCAGTGGTGACCATCAGACATTTGTGGTGCTGTGGCCCTTTCAGCTTCCCACCCTCATGACCATCATAGTCCAGCCTGAATCTGAATCTCTGACCTAGGCCCATCGTATTCTAGACTGAGCCTAGGGTCCCACTCATGTAAATGGGGTTAGCCAGACAACACCCTGTTCTCTTCTGTCACTTTCTTTTTTATCCCAAAGGGGGGAACTAAGTTCCCTGCCACAGGAAGCCTTCTGTTCCACGGGAGTAATGCAGTGGGGATTGCCCCAGTGTTGGGCAGTCTTCAAGGCCTGAGAAACTGCTGCTTGGGGCTGACTGGACATGGGGTCCTTCTTCCAATTCCATTCCATTCCATCCATTCCACCAGCTCCCAGCAATAGGAAGGTGGCAGCAGGGAGTGTTGTGCTGTGTCTCCAAGGGGGATAGTTCAGGGCCTGGGGCAAGCTCCTGCTGCTCCATCCCTTGTGTTTCGCTGCTGCAGGTGAAGAAAACAACTAAGAAGTTGCAGCCACAAAGCACAGAGCCCATGAGGAGACCCAGCCAGAAGGAGAAGAGAGGGCGCCCTGAGGAGAAGCCCCGTGCCAGGTCAGCACCCACTTGGCATGTCCTCCCATAGTTCCCTGAGGAGACAGGCCTGCCCTACCCTGGTCCCAGGTTCTCATCCTCCTGGGGACCTCTCCCATTTCACGGGAGGGGAATGGCTTCTGAATTCATTCTAGTAGATAGGTCTAGTTGAAGTGTCCCCTGCTCCAGTACTGTGGTTCTCGACTTGGGGGGCTTTTGGCATTGAGTGAGTAGGGCCCGGGATGCTGCTCAGCACCCCACAGTACCTGGGATGGCTCTACAGAGAGTGAGTGACCTGGCTCAGTGTCAGCAGTGCCCAGGGGGGAACTAGCCCCCTGACCAGTGGTCCTCAGAATTTTTAAGTCCAAAGCCCACTGCAGTAGGGAGAGAGCTCATTTTCTTGCCATTTTTAAGTGGGATTCCAGCCATTAGTTGGAATCTACCCTCTGGGTACTTGGCCTTCAGACTTCCGAGTGTAAACTGGAGCTGCCATAATGAGCATTGCTTCTGCCTATGAATGTCCAATTGGGAATGCCCTTTAATAACTCATTCACTAGGTTTTACATACTAGCCTCTAATCCTCAGCCACATATTAAAAAATAAATTCTGGAATGTCACATGGTTTGATCACAGGAGCCAGAGGAAGGGCTGACATCTGTGGTCACCTTGGGTGCCTGCCCTAGATCAGGTCATGATGGTTGTAACCTCCTCCCAGTTTCCAGGGCCTGCTCGTCCTTGGTGGGAAGGACAGCGGTGGCCAGGGAAGGGTAGCCTCATGGATGTTGGTCAGAAGCCTAAGAGGGGTGACTCTTCATAGGCCCATGAAGGTGGAACGAACCCGGAAGCGGTCAGAAGGGTTTCCACCAGACCGGAAGGTTGAGAAGAAGAAAGGTGAGGGCCCAGCTGCCCAGGATCTTGCAGCCTGAGGTTGCTGAGGTTGGGATGGGGGAAGGTTGGTTTGGTCACCATAGCAGTGCTCAGGCAGGTTCTCAGTCACATCTGGGTATGGGGGCCTCCATGGCCCACTCAGGCCCAGGTGGTGCATTCTCTCCTGGCCACAGAGCCTTCCGTGGAGGAGAAACTTCAGAAGCTTCACAGTGAGATCAAGTTTGCCCTGAAGGTTGATAACCCGGTAAGGATTGGGCCTGTGGGGAGGCACTTCCCCTGAGCCAAGCAGTCTCCTCCTGACTCCCTCAAGTCTAGAGCTCCCTTAGAAGTCTCTGGAAACAGGTAAATCCAGAGTCCCTGTAGTTGGGCAGGACGGAGGTCCTTGTTTCTATTGTGAGCCCCCCCAGCTAAGGGCCATCCTGAGGTTATAGTGTTCAGCCTCCCCACTAGGTGGCACTGTGTTCTGGCCCCCAAGGTCCTACCAAGTTCTGGGTTCTTTTCGCCATCCCTGGGATTCTCCACCGCTCAGTCCTCCCTGCAGACAGAGCCCCAAGATGTCCTTCTCTGACCTGTTGGGGCTCCCAGGTGCCATCCCTTCCTACTCCTTACCTCCCCACTCTGCAGGATGTGAAGAGGTGTCTGAACGCACTGGAAGAACTAGGGACCTTGCAGGTGACTTCACACATCCTCCAGAAGAACACAGATGTGGTGGCCACATTGAAAAAGGTACGATGAAAGCCTAGGGGCAGAAGGGGTTGGGGCAGGTGGGTCCAAGCAGGTCAGGGTCTCCTCAGGGAGCCCAAGTTTCTGACCACAGTTGCCCTTGGTTGGCAAGGAGAAAGCCAGCGGACTGGCTGGGGAGAGTTCCAGTCTTCAGGGTAGGTTCCATGGTGGTGGTGGCTTCAGGGAGGGTCACAGGTAGGGGTGAGGTCAGCTACACTCCCTGAATCAGGCCTCTGTGGACAGATTCGCCGTTACAAGGCCAACAAGGAAGTGATGGAAAAGGCTGCGGAAGTCTATACCCGGCTCAAGTCAAGGGTCCTGGGACCAAAGATTGAGACCATTCAGAAGACGGCCAGAACTGGGGTGGAGAAGGAACAGGCTGAGGCAGAAAAGGCGGAGGAGTCGCTGGCTGGAGAGGTGGCCCCACTGGAGAGGGCACAGGATGAGGCCAGCACTGGTGAGCAGCTGGGTGGGGCAGTCTGGGCTCCTCCCAGGTAGCCGGGGTGGCATGCCCTGTTGTTGTCTGCATGCCTAACTGTCCCCAAGGTAGTTGGTGCCTAGTACACCCACACACCTGTGCTGCTCACAGGTTCTTTTCCCTCAGGGGCCAGGTAGTGAAGGAGGCTGTGTGGGGGGGGGCCGGTATGTGTGAACACTTCTGGGTGGCAGACCATGGTGGGCTGAGAGCAGACAGTGGGAACAGTGACCTCTGGGAAGGGGAGGCTGTTGCTTTCTGCTGGTCCTGATGATAGGTACATGGAGCAGCCCTTCAGACTGGCGCCAGGTTGGCTCTGCTAAAAGCCTCAGCAGCCGGAGGGATAGCCCAGAGCGGGTGTCTCATTTGTATCTCAGCCATAGCCACTCTTTTACTGGCCCCACACTTCTTCCAGAGCCTAGGCTGACTGCAACCATCCACTCAATGGGAAGGCTCAGGGGTCCCGGACAGTAGCCCCACAGTGTCTCATAATGCCCTGTCCCCCTCTAGATCTCTCAGCCTCAGTGAATGGTGAGACCACATCCCAGAAGGGTGGGAGCATGGAGGACAAGGAGCAAGAAAAATTACATAACTCAGAAGAGGGGCCGGTGGGGGGCTTCTCTGAAGACCTGCTACACAACGAGTAAGTGTCTCCAGGGGCCGTGATGATGGGGGCGATTTTCTGAGAAAGTGAAAGTGACTTGCTGGAAGGCATCCTGATGCCTGAGTTGCTCTTGGTCAGCTGCTCATCTTGGTCAGAGTCCCAGGGATTTGGCCTCCATGTGGTGGCCTCCCAACCCCAACTGTAGCAGACCCCCCAGGATTCCCTGTCCAAGGAGCTCTGAGAATCTGAGCTGCCCTGGGCTGGGCCCTGGGGACAGTGACTTACCCCTGACTCTCCAGGAATAGGCACAGGCAGGCTCACAAGTCTGGGATACAGTCATGTTGAGAATCCTGGACTATTCAATGTGAACCCACTGAGCTGAGTGTGGTGGGGGAAATGTAGGGCATTCAGTCTCTGGTAGATGCAGGTAGATGGACAGACTGGAAGGCAGCCTGCTTACCCTCACCGTGCTGTGCTCCACCACCAGTGCACGGGAGGGCCCTGACCTGGACGGGCCTGGGAAGGATCGGCAGGAGCACGAGAGGGTGCACGTGGACTCTGAGTCCCTGGACGACGAGGACAGCTGAGCCCTGGGCAGCCCGGCGGTCAGGCCCCGCCCATCACGTAGATGCCCTTAGGCCTGCCCCTCTCCTTCCCAGCCACCCAGGGAGCAGAGAACTGTTGGGGAGATGCTCTTCATTTGTATTTGTCCCTCTGGGTTTTTTCTGCCTAATTTCTGTGATTTCCAACCGACACAAAATGACTATAAAGGGGTTTTTTTTTTAATGAAAAAAGATTACTTTTATTGCCTTGGTTTTCTAGTGTTACTGGTGCAACTGGGCTGGAGCTGGGGAGAGGTCTGTAGCTGTCAAGGGATCATTTGGGGACAAAGGGTTTTAAGCCATAGTGTCACAATATACTATGAATGTGAACTTGGTTCTAATGATGCTGCCAACTGGCTAGAGCTGACAGTGAAGGAGGGAGGTGGGAGCAAGGCCTTTCCAAAAATAAAAAAGGTGAAATAAAACCCTCTGAAGTTTGTGGCTCAAACAGAGGCTGTGGTTTGATTATCCTGGGTTTGTCTGCCCAGTGCCTAGGTAGGAAGGAGGAGCAAAGAGGTTGGGAGGGCAGGGCTGGGACAGTGACCACCATGTTTTCCCTGGACGCTGCTGCCTTGCCTCACTGACTCAACTGTTTCCCATCCTGCCCAGGCTGCAGGTGGCTCTGCTACCCCAAGGCAAGACCCAGAGTCCTAGGCACTGCCATTTCAGTCCATTCAGGCCAGGGAGTGTGCTGTGGGCCACCCATTGTCTTAGAGAGCATAAGTACCGGGGCTGGCTGTGGGACTTGGGGCAAATGGCACTCCCACTGTGGGCTTCTCTTCACTCACCTGGATAAGGGATGACCCCAGCTTCACAGGGTGTTGTGGAATCAGATGGGGGACGAGTGTGACTCCCAGCCAAGAGCCTGCACATGGCAGTTGCTGGTTAAACACTGATCTCTCCTATGTCTTCCTTCCCTGGCTAAGTTCATCCATCCCAGCTGAGAGGGAGACGATGGTGTGGCAGGGGACATCCTGAGCCCTGGCATCCCCCCACACACACACACATTTGATTTGGCTGGACTTGAAATCAAGTCACTGTGCTGGGTTTCTGCAGATAGCTTGTAGTCTCAGTTTCACCACTTCTAAGAACCTTACTCAGTGGAAGTCGAGGAAAGGCTCAGAAGTTTCCCTAAATTGTTCCCATATTGCGTCAGGTGCTAGCCCCCAGTTCAGAATCCCTCCCAGATCCTGGCAGCTATAGTGACCTTTGGAGAGATTGGTTCATCTGTTGTTGAGCTTGGAGTACCTGGTCAAGCTCAGAAGAGGATGCAGTGTGGGGGCACTTAGAGCTTCCCCTAGTATAGTCAGACTGGGGGGCGCTGTTGACATGGTACAGGCTCTGGGAAGGTGGGAGCTTGGCAGGGCTGGGCTGCTGGTGTTCTGATGTACAGATCCCAGCTGGAGAAAACGTGAGGCCAGTGAGGGAACATTTGTTAGGTGAACATCCTGAGTTTTCACGGAGGGATGGGAGGTGGGGTGCAGGGGTAGGGGGCTTGGAACTCTGGCGGGAAAGGCAGGTATACTCCCAAGACCATTCCAGACCCTGGTCTCCAGCCTGGAGTGCTTGACCAAGACCTGAACAGTCATTGAACACATTTAGTCGAATTCTTCTTAGGGCCTTGTTATTTGTCGGGGAGCCCTTTCTATTCCGCCATTGGCAACCTCTGGGCCCAGGTGCCTCAGAGACCACAGAACCTCAGCTCAGAATCTCTAGGATCAGCCCTGCTGGGGGCAGACAGGTACGTGAACAGAAAATGCAGGAAGGGGCTTATTTTGTAACCCTCCCCATTCACCACCGAACAGTGTAGTTCTCAAGGCAGGTCCCTGCAAAGTGAGGGGGTGGCTGCTGGCATCATTGTCCTCACAAAGCCCCTTCTCTTGGCTACATGGGTTAACAGCGGCAGTAGGAGCCTGTCTCAGGATAACTGTAGCATTCTAGTACATTCTGGTGCAAGGTGTTTGCTAAGTAAGGGCTTAGGTGGATGCTTTCAAAACGAGGATGGAGGATCAGGATCACCTGCTAAGCTGGCACCTAAAGCCCAGACTGGGAGCCTAAAGGTAATGGGGCTTCTAGTAGGGGTGCTGAATGGAGAACCTTCTAGGCTTAGGCACATTCCACTTTTCTTTCCTGACTGGAGTGCTTGCTCAGAATCTTCAAGTGAAGGCCTTGTGTCAGAGGTCTTAGCAACCCTGGGCTCCTAGGAGCAGAGCCAGCCATACTGAGGGAGAAAAGTGGACAGATGTGCAGGCCTAGAGAAAGTCCTTGGTGCCCTGACCAGTGCCAGTCAGCAAGGCCCAGAGCTTCAGAGAGTGAGGGCTAGGGAGGCTCCAAGGGGGACCTATAGCTGCTGTGCACCAGGGTGCAAGGTGAAGGGCCCCACCAGCCAGCTGAGCGGGGGGCTGTGCTGCACACTCTCCAGCAGCTGCTCCAGCCCTTGCCAGTCCTGGCTTACACCTTTGTGGCTCTGGGCCAGGCTCTCGGTTGGCAGTTCCGAGATGGAACCGGCAGAGGATATGAGGCCATAGAGCTCACAGAGGCTATGCCTTGCCTGCCCAACCTGCTGCTGGAGCTCAGAAGGGAGACCCTGGAGGCCAGAGGCCAGGGTGCTGTAGGCCACGTGGAGCTGCTGAATGAGGCTGCAGGCCCTGGACAGAGCCCCCGAAACTGCCACCTGCAGGAGGAGGGAGTGAGGTGAGCAAGGGTTGGAGGGAGAGGACCCTGGGAGCCGTGGGCTCTCATACGCACCTCTCCAGTACTGACTTTCTCTGCTCCACTGCTCAGACCTGGAGCTGAGCACTGCTGCCCTTCTGGAGCCTGTTTGGCCTCTTCAATCTGGAAAGAGCCCAGCAGAAAAATGATAGCTCATGGGGACCTTTCACACAGTGTTTCCCAGAGGTGGCGGAAAGGGCTAGAATGGGCACTCGTAGGACTGGCCTGGAGCCTCGTGTCTAGATCTTTCTGTGGTGTGGTAGAAAGGCCACAAGTGTAGAGCTAGCTGTGCTCTACAATTTTCTTGTAAAGAGGCAATAAGCCAAATTCCCCATGAGGTCTTCAGGGAGATCAAATAATTGTCAATGGGATTGTGTCACACGCCCCAGCTCAAAACTCTCCCATGGCTCCTCAGTGCCTACAGGATAAAACTAAACTCTTCACCGTTGTCTGCCCCCAGGATGTCTGACCTCACCTGCTGACACCCCATCATGCTTTGCACACCACTGAACCCCAGATCCCTGGGCTCCCCCTACCCTGTCTCTACCTTCACTTCACCTTGTCACCCTGCTCCTTGAGCACACCCAGCTTGTTCTCCAGCACTCTGTTCTTATGCTCTCCACTTTTCCTCATCTGTGCTTTCCCCAGTTCGGCATGGCTCTCTCCTTCACATTCACACTCTCCTGCCCTGTCCAGGGCCCTCCTGCATGGTTGTCTTGCTCCCTTCTTTGCTTCTTCCTCGTCTGTAAGTACAGCCGTCACCCTTTATCCATGGTTTCAGTTCTTATGGTCAGTCATGGTCCAAAAATATTAAATGGAAAATTCCAGAAATGAGCAATGTATAAGTTTTAAATGGCATGCCATTCTGAGTGTGATGAAGTCTCTCACTGCCCTGCTCTGTTCCCCTCTGGGATGAGACTCTTTTGCCCAGCGTCTCTACCCTATCTACGCCTCCTGCCCATCAGTCATATAGTAACTGCTCAGTTAGCAGATCAACTATGGCAGTTTGCCGACCACTGAACTATGGGGTCACCCTTATTTTACTTCATGCCACATTCAATTTTTATAGCATGTTAAAATTATTCCATTTTATTGGTTACTGTTAATCTCTTATTGTGCCTAAATTATACATTAAGCTGTATCATAGGTGTGTACATATAGGAAAAAATCTATATATAGGGTTTAGTACTATCTGTGGTTTCAGCATCCACTGGGGGTCTTGGAATGTGTTCCCTGCAGATAAGAGGGACTGCTATAGTTGTTCTGGTTGTCTGTCTCCCTTTCTGGGACACAAGTCCCATGAGAGCAGTCTGTGGACATCTTAGTGGCCCAGCCCACAGATGTTATCAGTAAGGTGCCCAGTAAATATTTGTTGGGTCACTGCATGCAGATGGGCAGGCCATGGGGAAATAGTCTGAGGAAGGCGCCCCAGAGAGGGAGACTTACCAGCCTCAAGGAATCCTTGAGTTGGGTCAGAGCATCTCTGGCCTGGAACTGGCTGTGCTGCAGGTGACTCAGAGCATGTTCGAAAGCCCGCTGCCGGAAGCCAGGGGCCACATTGCCCAGACACACGAAGTAGTTGCCCTGGTCGGCTGTGGGCACCATAGGCCCAGGCTGAGAGGCCGCCAACTGAGCTGAAAGGGAATATGAGATTATTTGATCCGAGAGGCTCCTCAATGTCCAGTGCTTGGGCTGGAAAGAGAAGAAGACAAGCCCCCATTGGAAGCAGGACCCAACTGGTGCTGTACTCACCCTGCTCCTCGTCACTCATGGGGTGGAAGATCTCCCCCAGCTCCTCCAGCTCGTCCCGGAGCATCGCAAAGCCTGTGGCTCCTTCCTGGCCACGTGAGGTATCCATGCGCCATGTGTCCTCCTTGCCCACAGCAGCCCCTTGTGTGAAGGGTGCTGTAGTGGAAACAAGGTCCAGGCCTGCACAGAGTGTGTCCTGGAGGCAGGAGACCCCGCAGGATGGAGCCACCTGAGGGTTTTGCAGAGTTTGTTCTCCACATTTGTCTGGGGCTTGGTCATTGTTCTCGGCACCAAGTAACCAATCCTGGGAGGTGCCCAGGCTTGACTGTACAACCCCTTTGGCCACCCCGATCGTCCCACTGAGCTTCATGCACACTGTGTCTTTGGTGCTACTCAGAATAACATTGCTGGTGTCCACACCTGTCTGGATTGTGCCCTTGGCCACACCCAGTGCCCCTGTGAGCCCCATGGACACGGTGTCTTTGGTGCCACTCAGAACAGTGTTGCTGGTGTCCACAACTGTCTGGATGGCGCCCCTGGCCACACCCAGTGCCCCTGTGAACCCCGTGGACACGGTGTCTTTGGTGCCACTCAGAACAGTCTTGCTGGTGTTCACACCTGTCTGGATGGTGCCTTTGGCCACACCCAGTGCCCCTGTGAGCCCTGTGGATACGGTGTCTTTGGTGCCACTCAGAACGACCTTGCTGGTATCCACACCTGTCTGGACGGCGCCCTTGGCCACACCCAGTGCCCCTGTGAGCCCCGTGGACACGGTGTCTTTGGTGCCACCCAAAACGGTCTTGCTGCTGTCCACACCTGTACGGATTGCACCCTTGGCCACATTCATGGCTCCAGTGAGCCCCATGGACACGGTATCTTTGGTGCCGCTCAGAGCGGTCTTGCTGGTGTCCACACCGGTTTGGATGGCCCCCTTGGCCACACCCAGTGCCCCTGTGAGCACAGAGGAAACGGTGTCTTTGGTGCCACTCAGAAAAGTGTTGCTGGTGTCCACACCTGTCTGGATGGCGCCCTTGGCCACACCCAGTGCCCCTGTGAGCCCCGTGGACACAGTGTCTTTGGTGCCACCCAAAACGGTCTTGCTGCTGTCCACACCTGTCCGGATTGCACCCTTGGCCACATTCATGGCTCCAGTGAGCCCCGTGGACACAGTATCTTTGGTGCCGCTCAGAGCGGTCTTGCTGGTGTCCAAACCAGTTTGGATGGCCCCCTTGGCCACACCCAGTGCCCCTGTGAGCACAGAGGACACGGTGTCTGTGGTGCCACTCAGAACGGTCTTGCTGGTGTCCACACCTGTCTGGATGGCGCCCCTGGCCACACCCAGTGCCCCTGTGAGCCCCATGGACACGGTGTCTGTGGTGCCACTCAGAACGGTCTTGCTGGTGTCCACACCTGTCTGGATTGCATCTTTAGCCACATTCATGGCTCCAGTGAGCCCCGTGGACATGGTGTCTTTGGTGCCGCTCAGAACGGTCTTTCTGGTGTCCACACCAGTTTGAATGGTGCCCTTGGCCACACCCAGTGCCCCTGTGCGCCCTGTGGACACGGTGTCTTTGGTGCCGCTCAGAGCGGTCTTGCTGGTGTCCACACCTGTCTGGACGGCACCCTTGGCCACATTCATGGCTCCTGTAAGCCCTGTGGATACGGTGTCGTTGGTGCCACTCAGAACGACCTTGCTGGTGTCCACACCTGTCTGGACGGCACCCTTGGCCACATTCATGGCTCCTGTGAGCCCTGTGGACACGGTGTCTTTGGTGCCACTCAGAACGACCTTGCTGGTGTCCACACCGGTTTGGATGGCGCCCTTGGCCACACCCAGTGCCCCTGTGAGCCCCGTGGACACGGTGTCTTTGGTGCCACTCAGAACGGTCTTGCTTATGTCCACACCTGTCTGCATGGTGCCCTTGGCCACACCCAATGCCCCTGTAAGCCCCATGGATATGGTGTCATTGGTGCCACTCAGAACGACCTTGCTGGTGTCCACACCTGCCTGGACAGCGCCCTTGGCCACATTCATAGCTCCTGTGAGCCCTGTGGACACGGTGTCTTTGGTGCCACTCAGAACAACCTTGCTGGTGTCCACACCGGTTTGGATGGCGCCCTTAGCCGCACCCAGTGCCCCTGTGAGCCCCGTGGACACGGTGTCTTTGGTGCCACTCAGAAGAGTCTTGCTGGTGTTCACACCTGTCTGGATGGCACCCTTGGCCACACCCAGTGCCTCTGTGAGCCCCGTGGACACGGTGTCTTTGGTGCCACTCAGAACAGTCTTGCTGGTGTCCACACCTGTCTGGATGGCGCCCTTGGCCACACCCAGTGCCCCTGTGAGCCCCATGGACACGGTGTCTGTGGTGCCACTCAGAATGGTCTGGCTGGTGTCCACACCTGTCTGGATTGCACCTTTAGCCACATTCATGGCTCCAGTGAGCCCCATGGACATGGTGTCTTTGGTGCCGCTTAGAACGGTCTTGCTGGTGTCCACACCGGTTTGGATGGCACCCTTGGCCACACCCAGTGCCCCTGTGAGCCCCGTGGACACAGTGTCTTTGGTGCCACTCAGAACAGTCTTGCTGGTGTTCACACCTGTCTGGATGGCACCCTTGGCCACACCCAGTGCCCCTGTGAGCCCCGTGGACACGGTGTCTGTGGTGCCACTCAGAACGGTCTTGCTGGTGTCCACACCAGTTTGAATGGCGCCCTTGGCCACACCCAGTGCCCCTGTGAGCACAGAGGACACGGTGTCTTTGGT
>PVKE010006515.1:12666-54291 GCA_004027555.1 Craseonycteris thonglongyai | reverse complement strand
GTTTTTCCACATAGTTTCATTCCACAGGTGGGAGTGGGGCTGCACAGGGCAGGAACTGGGCCGGGGTCTTCACCTCGGTGAGAACTGAACTGGGGGAACTCCCCAGTTCCGCATGTGGGTCCACAAGGGCCAGGGCTGGGATTCGACCCTTGGTCCCTGGGGCTGCAAAGTAAGCACTTAACCCACTGAGCCATCCCGCTTCCCTCTACTATATTTTAAAAGACAGGAAAAGAACCACCCCCCACCTCCGCCCAACTCCCCACCCAATGTCCATGTCCCTTCTTCCCAGGGACTAAAAATTCCTAACCCCTTCCAAGCCTACCTCCTCCACTGGGATGAAGGCGCTGGGTCCTCGAGGGCCTCGTGGAGTCCGGCTCTCCCTCTGCTCCTAGAGGGAAACAGTCATGGTAAGTTGGAGGTAAAAGGGAGGACTATAAGGATAGTTATCTCTCCAGTTTTCTCCTCCTATTTGAGGGGCCACACTGAGCTTTTAGAACTCTCTTTCTGGTGCAACATACATGGAGGAGCCAGGTGGAAGATACACACCTGTTTAGTAGGTGGGGGGAGGGTAAACAAGAGAAAGGGCTTACCCTCTCTCTTACCCCACAGTCTTGAGTTCTTCAAGAACTGGGCAGGGACCTGGGAGCCCCAGTATTGTGTGGGAGGAGCCTGGGGAGGAAATTATACAGCCACTATGCTGCACAGCTCCAGAAGGCCACCTTCTTGGCAACCCTGGAGAATCTATACAAGAGCCTCTCATTTACATTCAGAAGCCAGGTTACCAAGTACCCTAAATTCCTGTGATATGTAGTCTCTCTCAAATGATCGTTTCTTTATCCCTCTCTCCATCATCACCTCATAGAGCACCACCATGTCTTGTCTGGACCACCACCCACAGCCTCATTTATGGTCTCCCTGCCTTCCTTTACCATCCTCTACCAAATTGAGAAAACAAATGAATAGTAAGACATTTCCTCTGAACTCCACCTCTAAGACTAGGTGCAGATTTAGTGAGTACATGATGACCCTGGTGGTTTCCAAACAGGGCAAACTTTCTGCAGTCAGAATAATCTTTCTCAAGTGCAAATCTGATCATCTGGCTTAAAATTGTGCTTCTATCTCCCATGGCCTTAAAAATAAATTAGTGATTCAGGTCCACCACCCTCCCCATTGGTCACTCCTTTTGCAGAGCTAACTCTTATAGTCAGGGGCTTGGGATCCTCCTAGGTGACCTGAGGATTCCTAGTACTTTTGCTTCTGAATACATTGTCTTCTGATTGTCTGATTTAGGTCTCCCTAACTACCAAAGCATATTTGGTGGAGAGCAGGGGCAGCTCATTCATAATAACCTGTGAATGAAGAACACAGAGAAAGCAGAGACGTGTCCAGGGAATCAGGGCAGGGAGCACACAGCTGGCCCTAGCAGCTGTTTTGGTGGGCATGTACTGCAACCTCTTTGGAAACCACCAATTATGTCCTGACATAGAGGTGAGGTTCAGGGAGGATGTTTTACTTATTCATTTGTTTTGATAACTGGGAGGGGACTTTCAGCACTGGCCTTGAAAAGTCTACCCAAAGCAGTTATGCCCTCAATGGGCAGAAATAATGTCCCCCTAACTCTCCCAACTCATTAAAATTCAGCCTTAGTACCAATTGACCCAGATGTCCAGGGACTAAAGATTATAATTGAACCTTTCTTCTCAGATGGCCAACCCCTCCTACCCACCCTGAAGGAGGCAAAGCTCTGGGGCTCTGGAAGACTACAAAGAAAGAACAGGACCTACAAGTTCTAAGTGTGAATAACGCCACTAACTTGCTGTGTGACTAAAGAAGTAACCTAGACTCTCTGGGCCTTTTATCTTGGACAAAACAAGGTAGGTAGTTGGGCTGATTGCTCAGGCCCCTTTCAACCCACACTTCTGGGAGCTACCATGCCAGGCTGGCCCAAGTCCAGCATAGAAACCACCACAAGCCCCAAGCACTCATTTCAGCTTCCCTCCTCCCTTACCAAAGAGAAAAAGCCTAACAGCTCTGTGTGGGAGATAAGAGTTGCTGACACCACAAAGACGGCCTCCCCCTCAGGGGACCTGAGGACAGAGAAAACTACAGACAGGTGGGATGGAAAAGGACAGGGTGGAACTGGGGTTTGGGGGTGGCAGGGCAGGGAGAGCCCACAAAGGTGTAAGTGAGATGTAGGGAACAGCCTTGGGAATCCCTTCTCACACCAAAATCTGCCCCAAGAGCTATCAAAGAAGGAATTTATATCTGTAGGTCTTTAAGTGATATAGGTCTGGATCCACCAATATTTTCAGCCATAAAGATAATGAAGATGATAGAGTATCATTACAAGACAGGAGCTAGGGAAGCCAGAATGGCTCAGCGGGTTATGTGCTCAGCTCACTTTGCAGTCCCAGGGACCGAGGATCAAATCCCGGCCCCGGCACAAGCCGACCCATATGCTGAACTGTGATGTGCTTCCCTAGTTCAGTTCTTGCCCCCTGGTTTGGCCCCTTGCTCAAGGTCCCCAGCCCAGTTCCTGCCCTGTGCAGCCCCCACCCACCTGTGTGGAACAAAACCATGTTGAAAACTGATGATGTACAACTATGGAGACTTCTCTGGGCCCTCCCCCTTCTCTCTATCTCTCTCTGTCAAAAAAAGACAGGAGCTCTTGACAACAACTGCCTGGGCTCAGATGACATCTCCATTATCATCTGCTACCTATGTTGAGCCTCAGTTTCCTCATCAAAGAATGGGGCTTAGTATAGGCTGACCAGACGGACTGTTTGAAGCAGGACAGGAAACAAGGGTACTGTCCTGCTTCAAACAGGACATATGGTCAGTCTAGTCTCACTGGGCTAAATTCAAGCTGACAGTAGGCTGACCATGCATACCATTTGAAATGGGACAGTACTGCTGTTTTCTGTCCTGTTTAAAACAGTCCATCTGGTCAGCCTAGCTTAGTACCAACTTTCACTGGGTAGTCAGGAGGATGCCCTTACCTCAGTACCTCAATCACAGCAAGCACTTAATACCAGTGAGCTATCATTAGTCTTACTGTTTATTTCAAACAATGGCTTCTCAGCCCAAGCAATGCTTTAGAATCCTTTTGAGAATTAAAAAAAATTTATACATACACACACACACCAATGCCAAGGTCCCCACCTCCAGCAATTCTAATTTAATTGGCTAAAAATCAGCATAATTTACAGTCAAGATGGGGGGCCATTGTTATTACCCATTTATGGATCATTTTCTCAAATATAAGGCACTATGCTAAGTGTATTCCAGTTGGAACCAAAATTAATCTGTCTATTCGACAAATATTGTGATGATTACATTGCAGTACAGTATTGAAAAGACAAAATCTCAGCCTTCACAGAGTTTACAATCTAATGGAGAAAGACAAACAAATTATGAATAGTAAATAATGTAAATGAAATAGAAAAGGAAAGAATGTATTATGGGGTGAGGGAGAGTGTGCAATATTTTCATCTGAGTAGACAGGAAAAGCCACTGAGGAGATAACCTTTGAGCTGATTGTCTAAGTAACAAATATCTAAATGGGTTGATGAGAAGGCAGTAGGGCCTGAAAAGATTTAGGGGACCAGAGTTCCAGCCAGAGGAAACAAAGTGCAAATCTCTGAAGGCAAGACCGGGAAGCTGAGATGGCTCAGCAGGTTAAGCGCTCGCTTTGCAGCCCCAGAGCCTGAGGATTGAATCCCAGACCCGGCCCATGTGGACCCATATGCTGAGCTGGGGTGTGCCCCCAGTTTGGTTGTTGCCGGGGACCTATGTGGGAAATTCCTGGCCCAGTTCCTGCCCTGCGCAGCCCTGTGCCCACCTGTGGAGTGAAACTATATGGAAAACTGATGCTGTCAACTAATGGAGACTGCTCTGGGCCATCCCCCTTCTCTCTGTTGTCAAAAAAACAATAAAATCTTCACACACAAAAAAAGTAAGTAAAACCAGCAGAGGGGTCAGGTAACATATTATTATTATTATCATCAGGTAATATTAGTATGAGCAGAGGGAAAACCAATGGTGGTTGTTCCTATAGTTCCAATTGAGGGGCTCACACGGGGTAGCAAGAACACTAAAGTCAGACAGCTCTCTAGGTAGCCACTCAAAGAGGAGGGCTTTAGGTAAGTTGTAAAAAGATAATCACCTCAGAGCTCAGTGCCTGGCTCCTAATTTAAGGGCTTACAAAACGTTAATTTTTATAATAGCTCAGCCACTTGTACACAAGTTTATCTAATCTTCATCAGTTTCAGAGTGGAGGGGGGGGTTGTCTCTTTTTTGCACTTAAGGAAAGACTAAGGTTTCAAAGGTTAAGTACCAGCTGATAAGTGGCCAATGTGACATTTGAACTCAGCTCAGTCTGGCTTCCTTGGGTTCCATCCACTACACACATCAGACTCTTAAAGAAGCCCTAGCCTCTATTCTTGGTATCCTATCCAGAACCTGCAACCCCCAGGTCTCAGCTACAGAAACCTTTGAAGTCACTCTGCCAGCTGTGAAGGGGCAGGGCCTCTCCCCAACCCCCATCCAGTGGGCAGTTGTGGTCTGCTAAACTCAAATACCTGCCTGGGTTTACACCAGAGCCCAAGCAGCCTCTGACCAGCCTTGTGGGGAGGGGGTGTCTGAGTGCTGCCACAAACACATATGTCCACCATGGGCTGGGGACTAGGCTAAGTGCTTTATACATCTGATTTGGCTGATTTCTTGCAATCACCTGGAGGGAAATAGGTCTTATTATCCCTTCAGAGACAGCTCATTGAGGCTCTTTTTCTTTTTGAGTCTTGTTCCAGACAGGAACAGCTAGATCTGACATCAAAGCCTGCACAATTCACAAGGGTCAGCTAAGCCAAAAGGGGCAAAAAGTTACAAGCTCTTATTAGGTGCTAACAGTGCTGGGGATGTAACATACAGTATTTCTAGTCCAGCAAAGGAAACAGAAAGAAATGCCTGATTATACAACAGTTACATTACAATTGGGATACAAACCTTCTACAAGGGAGAAGGGGTATTGGAAAAGGGTATGCAGAGAGGATTTATCTGCTGGGGGAGGAAAGGCTTCCTTGAGGAAGTGGTGTTCGAGGAAGTGATTCTAGAACCTAATAGAGCTCTGAAAACACACCACCAATACTAGAATAAAGCATATGAAGGCCTTGACCCCATTGAAAGGGAGTGTGAAGTGATGGGAGTTGAGGGGACAGTACATGTGGGTTCTCCCTTGGACCTTGGGCTACCAGGCTTCGTAAGTTCAGCACCTGTTATTTTCTTTTTTTTTTTTTTTATAAGAATTCTTTTTTTTTTTTTTAAATATATTTTTATTTATTTTTATTTTTGAGGAGAGAGAGAGAGAGAGAGAGAGAGAGAGAGAGAGAGAGAGAGATACAGAGAGAGAACTGAACTGGGGGAGCTCCCAGTTCAGCACATGGGTCCGCACGGGCCGGGGCCGGGACTCGATCCCTGGTCCCCGGTGCTACAAAGTGAGCGCCTAACCCACTGAGCCATCCCAGCTTCCCCCACCTGTTATTTTCTAAGGATTCCACTTAAAGTAGACATCCTCCCAAGTTTCTTTTCTTGAAAGAGACTATGTAGAAAGGGTTAAGACATCATCAGCTTCTCCCCCCCCCCCCCAGAAGACATGTGGCTTCCATCTTAACTCCCTCAGAGCCTGTCCTGACCACTTCCCAGACACTGTCCCAGAAAGGGATGGACTAACTAACTCTCACCTCAGGAAGGAGGGACAGGATCAGTCAGGTATACCCTTGTGAGACACTCTGGGGAAAAGAGAAATGTGTGATAGCCACTCTAACAATAGCTAGCATGTTTCACAGTTACTATATTCCTTGCTCTGACTGTGCTTTGGCCTTTACTTGTATTCTCAGTCAATTCTAACAATCCCTCAGATACATTATCAAATCTCCAGAAAGGAGGTTGTGAATCAGAGAATCATTTGGCCAAGGTCACACATCAAGGGAGTAAGAGGGCTAGTACATAAACCCAGAGCTCCTTGGACTATAGTGCCCAGGTGCTCTTAATAAATAATATTACAGCAGGTCCTCAAATAGCATCACTTCATTCAGCAGTTGTTTGTTTGTATCAGTTAGCCTATGGGAAGATTGGTTTCCTTATTCATCCTTTCCTTAAAGTCACAGAACCTATTCATGACATGAAGTGATTTTTCACAAAGGAGGAAACAGACTCAGAGAGTACAGTGACTTTGTCAAAGTCACACAGTTGAGAAGTGGCAGGAGCCGGTTTTATTCCTCCACGTGGGGCTCCTAAATGATGGTGGGGAAGGGTAAACAAGCTAACAGAAAATTCAGGACACAAACTATCCACCACTGGACGTACGACCCCCCCAGAAACCATGCTGTTCAGAGAAGCCCAGAGATTTTATTTTTCCCAGGGCCAAAGTTTAGGATTAGCACTTGTCTGACTCCCAACCCCATTAATACACTTGCACTACTCTCTAGGCCTGGACACTAAAGAAACAAGCAAAACAAAACTCCCTGTAGTGCCAAGCACAATCAGAAATCCTGGGAGATACCCAGACCAAAGAATGAGCTACTCTGTGGGGTTAAGTGAAGTGAGTCTCTCCACAGCCCCTCTTGGACCTCAGCTTTCTCATCCTGTAAAATGGACCTCTAATATAGCTCATATTTTTCTATTTTAGTCTTCAGGGCTCAGAGAAAAGGCAAAATCCGAGCCTGGTATCTAGTAGGTGCTTAATAAATAATAAAATGTCCATTATCGAGAGTGATGGTGAGGAGGGGGCGAATCGTCAGATTAGGCCCAGCGTCATTCCTAGCCTCACTACAAAGGGGAGTCCCCGCAAAACTTCTGAAATATCAGACCACTTGACAGGGCAGTGCCTAATTGGCGCTTGGTTCGGGAGCCCTGGCCAGGGTTTTCTCCCTCTCCCCATAGCTTTGGCGGCCGCCGAGTACCCGGCAGCCAGCCAAGGCCCAGGAGCTCCCGCGGCCCCCTTTCAAATCGAGGGTGTAGGTGGGGGTGGGGAATGAGGTCGACTTTCGCTGGCCAGTCCCAGGTGCCCAATTCCCCGCGCTGGGGGATTAAAGCCGCGTCGTATCCTACCTAGAAAGAGTCTTCTGCCCGCCGGCCCCAGTCCAGAGGAAGGGGGCGGGAGGAGGAGCGGTCCGTCCGGGATTTGCCTGGACTTGACGACTCTCTCTACGAGAGTCCAAACCCAAAGAAACCTCGAGAAGGCTCTCCTCTCCTTGGCCTGGAGTAAGAGGGAGCTCTAGAGGGCTCCATAGCCCCGGGGCGAGGGGGAGGGGGCCGAGAGGGCCGAGGCTGCCAGTTGATGCAACCCCACTCCTGGGTTACGCGCTTCACTACCCCTCCCTGAGACCGGGGGTGGGAGGGCGGACCGACTCAGCTTAGGCCAGCCAGAGCTCGGAAGAGGCTCGGGGTTCAAGGTAAAAGTGGCGTCGCTTGGCCGCTGCTTACCTCTCCAGCCCCGGGGCCGCTGCCGCCGCCGCCGCCGCCGCCCCGGGCGAACGGCAGGTAGCCCTTAAGCTCCGCGCGGCACTCGGAGTCCGCAACGATCATGGTATGCGCCAGGACCCAGCCGCAGCTCGCCGACGAACCGTGCCCTGGAGGGGGTTGTGGACGGCCGCACGCAGGAAGCCGGGACTGGGGGCCTCTGGGGCGGTTCTAGAGCCTCGGGATGTCACTCGGGGTTCCAGAGGCTCAAAAAGCCCAGAATCTAAGAACGGCCGCTGCCTTCCTGGACTCTTCTCTCGTCCGGCTTCTGGAGCGATGATGGCCTCGGGGGCCTGGGATTGCCCGCGGTGCAGGGGTTTTCACGGCCCGGAGTGCCTCGGAAGTCCGCAGTGGCCAGGGCTTCTCGCAGACTCAGCGCTCCTCAGCATCCCCGCCGCGGAACTGCGAGCGATCTCTGGGCTCTGACACCAGCAGCGCCTCTCAACCGGCTGCGGTCCCCGGGGGAGGGCGGGGACACAAAAGCCCTGCGCCGCAGCCAATCAGATGCCTGTTTCCTGGGGAGGCGTGGCGATACCGCCCTCAGGAGCCGACTGTTCAGCCAATCGGCACCGAGAAGCGCCCCGGGAACTCTGGGAGCTGTAGTCATCTGCGAATGAATGCTGCAAACTTTTGCAAAAGGGTTTTAGTCAGATTTTTGGCAATACCAGATGAGAGTGACAACCCAGAGAGTCATTAGAGCTGCGTGATGAAACGGGACTTTACCAGGCTGAACCGGAGAGCCGTGTGTGAAATATCTCCCAAATACGTTCTTAAGCTTTTTCAGTTCCTGGAGGGACTGGTTAGGATTAGGAGAGCTGGTGCTAATTATAGAGCTGAACACCAGATCTGGTCACAGACCCGTTCCCCTGGTCTCTGGGAGGACGCCACTTTAAAATGTATCAAACACAGGGAATCCACTTTATTTAGGGAGTCTCTGGAAATTCCTTCATTCATTGAAATGTCGTTGGCAACCTCAAGTCTAACCTCAATCCCCTTCGGCTCCCTGGGGCCTTGGGTCCTGTCTCCCATCCCTACCAACCCTTTCTAGAAACTTGTGGCAAGGCGGGTCTACTGGGTCTTTTCTCACCTCTCTCTCTGGCCACTCCTTCTCTGACTCTTTCTCCTCCTACCTCCTGGAACATGGGTGTTCCCCTAGTTTCTGTTTTTATCCCTCATCTCTCCAGTCATGCTCTCCATCCCTGATCTCATCCATTTCCTGGCCTTCAACTCCCTATTTGGGAGTAAGTTGCTTCTACTAGCCCATCAGCACCTGGAAACTGAATCCATCTCCTGTCTCCTTCCCACAGACCCTCTTCCCTCAGTTTTTCTTCAGAGCTCCACTTTTTTGTTTCAATTTTAAAGTCATTGTTAACTCTGGATAGAGAGTCCTGGCTGGAAGGGGGGTGGACTAGATGACCTCCTAGGTCCCTTCTGAGACTTTCTGAATCTGGGCTATAATACCAAAGATGACCAACCCTCTAACTTGGTCTCCTGCCTCCCACTTTTTGGGAGAAGGAAATTAATCTCACTCTGTTGAGCTCCTAAGGCACTTAAGTTGTGTCTCCTTTATAACATTTATTGCATTCTACCTTGTATTGGAATTTTCTGTGTACATGTCTTATCTGACACTTTGGATTATAAGTTTCTTGAGGGAAGGGTCCACATCTTGACTTTTTTGTCTTCTGCCCTATGCCACCTAACACAACATAATGCCAATATGTCCTTGGTGACTGTCTTCCTTTGAATTGAATTCACCCCATGTCAGATTCAACTTTCATTTAAAAAGTCTACTCTGTAATGTCAATGATTAGATCAAAAGCTTTACTGGTATTTCATGAGCTATAGAATAGAGATCAACCCCCTAGACTGACAGTCAATATCTGCTAAGATCTGCCTCAATTTACTTTTCTAGTCTTATCACCTGCCACATCCATGTTTCTTATTTGACCTTCAAGCCTTTTCTTCCCATAGTTTCCTCTGCAAATTTCTGCCCACTGAAATCCTACCCAGCATTCAATGCTTTCATTCACGTTTGTCACTTCCTACAGAAAACATTGCTTCTTCAGCTTAGCTGAAAGTCCTCTCTCCTACTCAACTCAACTCTACTTTTACTACTGGTCTTCAAACTTGATGCAGCATTGTTTTCATGTCTATATATCTTACCACTTCCCTCTAACAATGTAATATATGTTATTGACCACTTTTGCAAAGGAAGGAAACTTGAGCTTACATAGAAAGGGAAAACTTCATGTCAGGGTCATATAATAGCTTCTTTTGACTGCACCAGGCTGAGTCAGAGCTCCTTTAAAGCAGGAGCTGTATCCTCAGCAAATATTTTGAATGGATGAATATAAATTACTCTCCTCTGTAGAATAACCCTTTAGAATCTTTAATGAAGTGACTAAATCAGTGGTGTCCCACCTTTTGACTTCCTTGGGCCACACTGGAAGAATTGTCTTGGTTCATACATAAAATACACTAACACTAATAATAACTGATGAATTTAAAAAAAAAGTTGCAAAAGTATTTCATAATGCTTTAAGAATTTGTGTTGTGCCTCATTCAAAGTTGTCCTAAGACACAGGTTGGATATGCTTGGACTAAATAATTCCCAATGCTCCACTTACAAAAGTAATGATTTTGTGAAAAGGCATAGCAAGAAATGCTGATTTTATGAATTGGATGAGCTTTCTGACTTAACCTCCAAGGAAGGAAAGCTTGAAAAAGGCACAGATAGTACCATTTGCTAAACTCCAACAATAAGTCCAGGATACATCTAATATTTCATGTAACTCCCACCACAACCTTGTGAGATAGGTATTATAAGGTCGGTGGGCCTCGGGGGCCTGGGCAAATAGGATGTGGCAAAGGGGACTTTCCAAGTGGCTGTAACCTGCCTGGGAACTTTCAAAGGTGGGACTTCGTTGGCCACCTGATCCCCCTCTCCCCCACCCCAGAGCCCTATATAACCCACTCACTCCCTTCCCCGCGTGCACGCGCGCACGCGCGCATTCTTCGGCTCCCATCTCCTTTCCAGGGACCCAAGAATGTCATCGGGAGCCTCCCCCACCCCCAATAAAGGCTCGCATTTGATTAGCCATGCAATCTCCCATGTCGCTTCCTTACAGGTATTATGCCCCCATTTGACAGATGAGGAAACTGAGGCTCAAGAGATGTGTTGGCCATGGTCAGACAGCTTAGCAATGTGTTGAGTAAGAAATGACTCCAAAGCAGAAACTCCACTGTACCTCTGATGAAAGAAGGACCTGAATATGTAAGAAGCAGGTTGGCACAAAGAACTAATGTGTAAAGCAGAATTCCACTATATTAACTGGGAGTGAGAAACACAATTGTGAAGTGATAGGCCAGCACATTCCTCTTTATAGGAAGGCCTCCATGAAAAGCCAAATTATTATCTGAAGGTGGTTAGGGCAACTGGAATCTGAGCAAAAGGAACCGAAGAAAAGATGAATCATTGAACCAGCTCTATGCAGAGCAAACCTGTTGGTGAGTGCTCTGGCTCCTTCCCTCTTTCAATCAGTAAATATTTATTGACCATCTAAGTATGTATCAGGCACTTTACTAGGCTCTAGAAATCCAGCTAGTAAAGCCTTGAGCCCAGCATAGCACTCCCCTCCCCCACCCCTAAAGTTTTTTTGCTCAGTAAAGATCTCCACCTCCTATTGCCATACCCTCTTGCATCAGCTATGCTGAGGCCACTCTGATTGACCACAGCTTTCATTATTCTTCAATCACATTCCAGTCCTGAAGATACATCTAGGTTGAATTTGAAATGTTTTTGGTTTCCTCAGCTTCAGACCCTCTCCTAGATTTTAACCCTAATGGGATTGTCATCTGTTTTGTATTCATTCTTTCTATATTAATTTTCTAATCCCAAATTGTGGGATCAGTTTGTTATAATGACCTTGCCTCTCCACCATACCCGGGGCTGTGATTTATCAACCAGATGTAATTTTCTGAGCTCTTTTTATTGTTCTCACCATACTCCCCGTTCCCATCTCAGAATACAATTCCTGCCTTGGGGGAGCTTTCAGGAAAGAAGCCAACTCCAACAGGTTTAATAAAGCCAAAGGCACTCCCACTCTGTGGCTCATTCACACATTCATCCATTCAATCAATCATTAAGCAGGCATTGTGCTACGTGTTGAAGGAGGTCCTTCTGAGCTGACAGGTGCTGAGCTGTGAAGCTACACAATTAAAATTGAAATTGTTCCCTGGGGGCAGAACAACCACAGACTCAGAAACAAAGCCAACTATCTCTTAAGAGCATTGCCCAGAAGTCCTAGCGTTTAGCTACGTGACCCAAAGAGCATTTGTTTTTCAGTTATTAGAATGTTTTCTCATCTGCAAAACAAAGGAGTTGAAAATTAGCACTAACCCCCTACAGTCACTGTGGAAAGGACTGGTATTGGGCAAAGCATATAATTTGGTTTCATCGATCTTATACTGAGGACAGAAACCAGCTTTCAAAAAGCTCACTCCTCTTCACAAAAAATAGTAAAATACATAAACTAACCAGCTGGATGCTTTTGGCTAATTCACTAAGAATTCCAGTTTGGCTTTGTCGGCTGAGTGAGCCCTCAGCGCCCCCTGCAGGCAGGACTCTGCTACAGCTCAGAACAGACTAGGAAAAAATATGGATTGAGGGCCGCCCCCAAACGTTTTGAATTTATAGGATTGTCAGGTCTCAATGTCACAGCCTGAAGGTCCTGAAAAGAGGCCAGGCGACAGCTACGTAAAGATCGTGTGGTTGCTGAAGATTTCCCTACTGCCAGAAGGAACCAGACTCTCCAAAGACCGCCCAGCCTGAATGCACTTCCCATTGTTTTGGCTCACTCCTGCATCTTACAGGCAGGAAGTCTGAGGTCCGGAAAGAATAAACCATTCATCCAAGGTTTCTGGAAAGTTGGGTCACACACACACACACACGTTGTCCTTGTAATAGGATACCGAAGTCGAGGGTTTCATTTATAACCTTTTCTAGCTGTGTGAACCTGGGCAAGTCACTTCACCTCTGACTTGTTTCCTGTTGTGTAAAATGGGGCAATAGCTTACTTCCACTGGGGCTCTTGTGAGGATGAGAGCTCATGCATACAATCTCTTAACAGGTCTTGATGCAGATTAAGTGTTCAATAAGCTGTAATTATTTGTGTTTTACTGTGGGGTTTTTTTGTTTGTTTTTTTAATATCTAACTCAGTGACAGGCAGACACTGCGTGTTCAAGAAAGGTGGTTATAACTACTAATATTTAAAATTTTGAGGCACGGAGCCTGGCATTCATCAGGAACTGATTACGTAAACTGTGGTTAGTACTCTTGCTTTTATCACCCAAGGGCTCCCAGTACCTTTGCAGTCCTAACATCTCCTGAACCAAAGCTGCAGCGCTTCTAGCGCAGCAACAGGCTCCTCTTACGTAAACCGCAGCAGCCAATGAGCAGAAAGGTGGGGCGGGGTTATCCAGCAGCCAATACCAACACCTAGCGGCGCGTATGCCTGGCCCAGGCCGATTTCCGGATTGGTTAGAAAAGCTAACCGCGAAGCTGTTTTGGGGATGGGAAGTGTGACCAAATTATCCTGGCTCTGCCTATCAACCAGGCTGTGATTGGTGCAGAGCTTGACGGCCACCATCCCTCCGTCGGCCCCTACTTCGTGGGAGGGGTTTAGAACTATCCTGTTTCTTTTTCACTTATTTTTCTTCATTCCTTCTTTTTAATGAATTTTTGGTTATAGTTTGTTTTTCCCTTCCAAATTATGTGACATGTATTGTTGCAGAAAATTTAAAATATACAAAAAAGTATAAAGGTAAAACAATATTTTTCCCCTTTGTGTTTTTTAATGTTTTTCAGGCTTTCTGACTTATACTGGTATTACTCTTGTTCATTGTTTTATTGTTGTAAAAGCGTAAAACTAGAAATGACCAAAATGTCCATCAAAGGGTACTGGTTAAAGTAATAAACAGATTTGTCCACACAAAAAGAAACAGAAAGGGTTAGCTCTACCTGCTCTACATGAAATAAAAAGTAGTGCAAGATTTAATGTTAGGTTAAAACAGTAAACAAGTTGCACAATGATAAATATGGAATGACCTAAAAAATACGTATGTACATAATTATACAGAGGAAGCCAAAGTCTGGAAAGATGGTCAGTTTGCAACAAACTGAACATCTGGTTACCTCTAGGGTGGAGGGAGATGAGAGATTATGAATTTTTAAGCACTTCTTTAATATTTGTGGGGGCGGGGGAGGTTAATGCCAAGATGTATTATAACTTTTAAAAGCAAGGGGGGAAAAAACCTTCAAAATCCTAATTCCACTACTAAGAGAGAACCAATGATAACATATTTTTTATTCTTTGCATATATTTATCATATATCTTACTATTATATATTTATTCTGTCTTTAATTTATGCTTACATTTATAGTATATAAAAATGTATCGTTATGTAGCCCGCTTTTTCTACTTACTGCATTTCAAGGTAATTTTAATAATACTAAAAATTCTGAAAACATAATATTTAATGGTTGCAAAATGTTTATGTGTTTTATAATTCATTAATTCCTACTGATGGAAATTTAGGATTTTCTTTCCAATTTTTCATTATAAGGTATCAAGTTGAGATAAAACTCTTACATAACAAGCACTACATTATATTTCTGATTATTTTCCTAAGTTAAATTTCTAGACACAATTCGTAGTCAGTCGAAGGCTATGAACAAATATATATATATATATATATATATATATATATATATATATATATATATTTCATAGCCTATATATTTCATTTTATTGTTTGAGAGGTGAGGGGGGGGAGGGCCCAGAGCAGTTTCCATAGTTGTACATCATTAGTTGTGACATAGTTTCACTCCATACAGGTGGATGTGGGGGCCACGCAGGGAGGAAACTGACTGGGGACTTCCTCACTGGAGGTGAGAACCTTCATCACAACCTAGTAGTTACCAGTTGCACCGCAGTTCAGCATATAGGTTTGCATGGGCTGGGGCCAGGATTCAAACCCCAGACCTCATGGTAGCAAGGCAAGCGCTCAACCTGTTGAGCTATCCCAGCATCCCTATGAACAAAAGATTCTCAATGCTAACTGTAAAACTTTTAAAGTTTATCTCCATGAACACTGTTGATACCTATCTTAGCTCTGGCTGCCATAACAAAATACCATAGGCTGGGTAGCCTAAATAACAGAAATTTTTTTTTTTTTTTTTTAAGATTGATTTTATTGTTTTGAGAGAAGGTGAGAGAAAGAGAGAGAGACAGAAGGGGGGAGGGCCCTGGGCAGTCTCCACAGTTGTACATTAGTTGTGACAGTTTCATTCCACACAGGTGTATGTGGGGCTGCACAGGGTAGGAACTGAACTGAAGGCCTTCCACATGGGAGGTGAGAACCTTCACTGCCGAGCCATCCTAGCGGTTACCAGTTGAACCGCAGTTCAGCATATGAGTTTGCACAGGCTGGGTCAGGATTAGATCCCCAGACCCTGAGGTTGCAAAGCAAGCACTCAACCTGCTGAGCTATCCCAGCATGTCCCAGCAATTTATTTTGTTACAGTTCTGGAAGCTGGAAGTCTAAGATCAGGGTGCCAGCATGGTCAAGTTTTGGTGAAAGTACTTTCTTCCTGGCTGGCAGGTGGCTGCCTCCTTGCTGTGTCCTCACGTGGCAGAGAGCTAGCAAGGAAGTTCTATAGCGTCTCTTGTAAGGGCACTAAGCCCATTGTGAGGGCTCCACTTTCATGTCCTCCTAAGGTCAGATCTCCAAAGACCATCACACTGGGGGTAGGGCTTCAACACACAAATTTGCGGGGGACACAATTCAAATCACAGCAATGCCTAAGGTAGACCAGTGCTATGTTTGGGATGGGGTACAGGGCTGAATAATACCCCAAATCCAGCTATGAGGATCAGAAAGATGAGAAAGAGAAGCAAATATAGATAAACAAAGATACCTGAAAATAGTCTGACAAGTCACTATTGGACATAAAACTCTTCATGGCTCTTCCCATTGTCCAGGTTGTGTTTGGACATTCACTGGGTCATATCTGGTCTGCAGATACACATAGTTAAGTCCTCTGAGTTAAAATTTTTTTTTTAATAAGTTGCTAAGATTTAAAAAATAAAATATTTCACATAAAATCCCCTATTTATGAATTTTCTTAGAAAAGAGGAAGCTATATTAACACCAGGCTTGCATTCTTGGGGCCATTGGTGGGACTAAGTTGCTGGGCTTATCTTCTCCAGTTCTCGGTTCCCATAACCATAATATGCAGACCACCTGATCATTTGCAATTACTTGCCTGTCCTCTGTAGGAACCTGAGTTTAAAACCCCTGGATAGGGTCAAGAGTCCTTAGCATGGCATTCAAAGCCCCCGTGATGTGCATTTCCTTTCACCTTTACTTCCTTATACTCTTGTTTAAACACACCCTTGCTCAAGGTCAAAGTGTAAGGCAGTGGCAGAATGGGGATTAGAACCAGGGTTTCTCAACTCACTATCCAGGCACTTTTTAACAACCTCATTTGATTCTTCACTCATTAACTTGAGGTGTTTATTTTTCTTGATAAAGCCAGGCCAGGCTAAAGTCAGCCGATCTGCATAAAACCAAATGGAATGAAATGTCCAGAGGTGGGAATTTTGCTACCTGATGTGCAGTCTCATATATAGATGTCTCTCAACAGATTTTCACTCCCCTTGTTCGTTGTGCTCCAGTTTTCTGTATCACACTATATATATGAAATAGTTCACATCCAGCCACTTTTTGTCCCCTTATCCTGCTTTATTTTTCTCCCACCTAATATATATACTTGTTTATTTTTTTGTCTCCTTCACATTATGGAAGTTCCATAAGAGCAGGACTTTGTTTGGTTTTCTGTTGTATTCCCAGCAACTAACACAGTCCTGGTGCATAGTAGGCATTCAATAAATATATACTGGTTCCTGGGCTGTGGCCAATGGTTTAACTGGATGATCAGGGACTTAGAAGGAAAATGACTGGAAATCTGATGAGAAGAAAATATGGGGCAGAGGTATGTGGATAGACTTCTCCAAACGGCAAAAATGTGAAGATATTTGTGTTCTATGTGAATGCTCACCAAATAATAACCTCAGCAGAGGAAATGTTAGTAATCAAGTAGGCTGGATGATCTATTATGCAGATACCAGTTAACCTATTTCCACAGCTACCCCTGTTGTTGCTCAGTGGTGATGTTCATGGGCTCATAGATAAAGTGGCCATAGTAGCAGGAAGGGAGGTGATGCGCCTGGTTTCAGCAACATGGACTTCCACTCACCAAGGCCAACTTGGTTATGGCTACTACTGAGTGCCAATCTGCCAGCAGTAAAAACCAACACAAAGCCCCTGATTTGGCTCCATTCCCAGGGTGATTAGCCAGCTACCTGGTGATGGGTTGATGACATTGGACCACATCCATCAGGGAAGGGGCAGTGTTTGGTTCTTACTAGAATAGACACCCTGGATACAAATTTGCTTTTCTTATATGCAATGCTTTTGTCAAAATCATCATCCGTGATTGCAGAATGCATTATGAACCATTACAGTATTCAACACAGCATTGCTCCTGATCAAAGAACTCACTTCACAGCAAATGAAATGCAGCAACGAGCCCATGCTTATGGAGATCCCTGGTCTTACCATGTTCGCTACCACCCAGAAGCAGCTGGCTTGATACAAGGTATGATAATTAAGCTTGGAAACTTGCCACTGTGAACTTACGTTGGCAGCAATGTACAAACAACTCAGTAAGGTTTCATAATCTTGGTATATTAATGTCTCACAGCTGTGTTCCTATTGATGTGTGGCGATGTCTTGCTGAGTGGAGTTCATTTTTTTTTAATATATTTTTATTTATTTATTTTTATTTTTGACAGAGAGAGAGAGAGAGAGAGAGAGAGAGAGAGAGAGAGAGAGAGAGAGAGAGAGAACTGAACTGGGGGAGCTCCCAGCTCAGCACATGGTTCCGCACGGGCCGGGGCCGGGACTCGATCCTCGGTCCCCGGCGATGCAAAGTGAGCGCCCAACCCACTGAGCCATCCCGGCTTCCCCCTTTTTTTTTTAATATATTTTTATTTATTAATTTTTATTTTTGACAGAGAGAGAGTGGAGTTCATTTTTGTTGCATGTTTTTGTGTGCTGTAGAGAGAATGTTGGAGCATGAATTAGAGCAATACACAAACATTAAATTTCTTGTTAAATTTGGCAAGAGTGGAAGTGAAATTGGGGACATGTTAGTCCAAGTTTATGGGGATAATGCCACAAAGAAAATGCAGTGTACAAATGGATTAAACGTTTTTCTGAGGGGAGAGAAAGTGTCATTGATGCAGGGTGGCCAATGAGCAGAACTAACAAAAATATTGCAAAAATTCATCAAATTGTGCATCAAAATCGTCAGCTGACTGAGAAACTTAGCAGACCAATAAACATTGATAGAGAAACAATTAGGAAAATCTTCATTGAAAAATCTTGGCATGAGAAAGGTGTGTACAAAAGTGGTCCCAAAGGAGCCCACCAATGAACAAAAGCAAAGGAGAGTAGAAGTTTGCCAAGCTATTTTAGAGAGGCAAGACGGTATTTTTGGCTGTGTTATCAATAGTGATGAAACATGGGTGTCCCAATACAGCCCTGAAACGAAGCATCAAAGTGCACAACGAAAGTCAGCCAATACGCCGCCTCCAGAAAAGTTCCATTAGTCCAAAGCATGAGTCAAAATGATGTTGCTAACCTTTTTTGATATCAGAGGGATTGTTCATTATAAATTTGTACCAACTGGACAGTCAACCAAGTTTACTATTTGAAAGTGCTGAAAAGGCTACATGAAAAAGTTAGATGAAAATGACCTGAACTTTTCTCCAACAACTCAGGGCTCTTACATCATGACAATGCACCAATTTACACTGTCTATGAGGGAGTTTTAAGCCAGTAAGCAAATAACTGTTTTGGAACATCCTTCCTACTCACAACCTGGCTCCCAATGACTTTTTTTTTTTTTTCTTTACACAACGATAAATGAAATATTGAAAGGAAGACTTTTTGATGACATTCAGGACATCAAGGGTAATATGACAGCTCTGATGACCATTCCAGAAAAAGATTCCAAAATTGCTTTGAAGAGTGGACTAGGTACTGGCGTCAGCGCAAAGGTTCCCAAGGGGAGCACCTTGAATGTGACCATAGTGATATTCAGCAATGAGGTGTGTAGCACTTTTTCTAGGAAGAGTTCACTAACTTAATTGTCACACCTCGGATAATGGTGGAATGGTCTTTTGAAGACTCAGTTATAGTGCCAGCTGGGTGGCAATACCTTTCAGGAGTGGGGCATGATTCTTCAGAAGGCTGTATATGCTCTGAATTAGCACCTAATACATGGTGCTATTTCTCTCATAGCCAGGATTCACAGGTCAAGGAACCAAGGGGTGGAAATAGGAATGACACCACTCACTATTATCCCTAGTAACCTACTAGCAAACTTTTACTTCCTGTTCCTATGAATTTATGCTCTGCTGGCCTAGAGAACTTAGTTCCAAAGGGAGTTATATAGCCAATATCTTCTATACCAGATACTGTATAGATATGAGGCAAATTTCATTTATATAAATGATATTATATATAAAAATTTTTATTATTTTGCAATTTCCAGGCAGCACAGAGGCTGAGTCTGCAGACAGATCTAGTGCTCACAATATTATAAAGAATTCTTAAAACTCAACAACAAAAACACAATCAATCCAATTCAAAACAGGTAAAAAACTTGAATAGATATCTTTTAGAAGATATATGGATGACCAATAAGCACATATAAAGATGTGCAATATTATCCACCAGTGAAATGCAAATCCAAACCACAATGAGATACCACTTTACAACCACCAGGATAACTAAAATCAAATAGTCAGATATAACAAGTATTGGTGAAGATGTGGAGAAACTGGAAATCTTGTCCATTGCTGATGGGAGTACAAAATACTGCAGCTGCTGTGGACAAACTGTTTGGCAGTTTCTCAATAAGTTAAACATAGAATTACCATATGATTCAGCAGTTCCACTCCTAGACATGTATCCAAAAGAACTAAAAACATGTGTCCAAACAAATACTTATACATGAATATTTTTAGCAGCATTATTCACAACAGCCAAATGTCCATCAACTGATGAATGGATAACCAAAAGTTTTATATGCATACAATGGAATGCTAGCCTGCTATTTATTCCTATTTCTAGGAATATTAACCTAGAAAAGGAATGAAGTACTAAAACATACTACATTGATAAACTTTAAAAACATCATACCCAGTGAAAGAATCCAGATACCAAAGATCATGTTGTATGATTCAATTTATATGAAATATCCAGAATAGGCAAGTCTATAGAAATTGAAAGCAGACTAGTAGTTGGCTGGAGGGGGAATGGCGAGTGACAGCTTAATGGGGATGGAATTCTGGAGGTGATAAAAATGTCTCAAATTTCTAGAAGTGATGTTTGCACAACATTGTGAATATATTAAATACCACTGAATTTTACACTTTAAATGGTTAATGATTAATTTCATGTTATGTAAATTTTACTTCAATTAGAAAAGAGTGGGGGAAGCCAGGATGGCTCAGTGGGTTGAGCGCTCACTTTACAGCACCTGGGACCAGGGATCGAATCCCAGCCCCGGCCCGTGCAGAACCATATGCTGAACTGGGAGCTCCCCCAGTTCAGTTCTCTCTCTGTCTCTGTCTCTGTATCTCTCTCTCTCTCTCTCTGTCAAAAAAAAAAAAAAATATATATATATAGAAAAGAGTGGTGAGCAAGGAGGAATCTGGGGAATCTGCTGATTGTGAGGTTGTGCCAGGTGGCAAGAAGCGAAGCAGTGGTTGGTATATGTATCTCCCTCTTTGTTTCTTTGCCTGCTCCCAAGCTTTCTGTTTCCAGTGCTTGAAGTTCAAGATTCCTTGAAGTAGGGTACAAATGGTTTAGGTGTTTTCTGTTCTAATAAAGGACTCTACTTAATTTAAAAAAAAAAAAGAGGGGAAGCTGGGATGGCTCAGTGGGTTAAGCGCTCACTTTGCAGCCCCGGGGACCGAGGATCGAATCCTGGCCCCAGCCCGTGCAGACCCATATGCTGAACTGGGGAGTGCCCCCAGTTCAGTTCTCACTGGGGCGAGACCCCAGCCCAGTTCCTGGCCTGTGCAGCCCCGCCCACCTGTGGAATGAAACTATGTGGAAAAACCGATGATGTGCAACTATGGAGACTGTTCTGGGCCCTCCCCCTTCTCTCTGTCTCTGTATCTCTGTCAAAAACAATAAAAATAAATCTTTAAAAAAAAAAAAAGAGGGAAAGGAGAAAGGGAGGAACAGAGGATGGAAAGAAGGAAGAAGGAAGGACTAAAGAGTGGGACACAATGATTATGCAAATAAACGGCCAATCCAGCCCTTGGGAGATTGGTAAAACTTCCAACCACATTACTTCCTCTTTCCTCCTCATCCCCCTCCATGCTCCAGATGGACAGGATGAACTGTCAATTCCCCAACTATCCATGGTCTCTCTCAATACTAGGTTCTTCACATGCTGTCGTTCAGCCTTGAATGCTACCCTCTGCCTGCTGTTATAATTACCTATTCCACCATGAGGTCCTTGTCCAGCATCTTCCCCCAGCATTCTGCATTCACGCCCATCAGCATATTCTCTATATTTTTGTTTAGCCACTTGTCTTTCCCAGTTAGCTTTCAGTTCCATAAGGACAGGAGCTGTGATTATTTTGTAGTTGTATTCTCAATATATACCATGTGCCCAACTATAGTAGATGCTAAATAAAATGCTTAATTAATACATTTTCAAAATCTGAAAATGGAGTACCGGTATGTAGGCTATGCAACAATACATATTCAAGAATAGTGGAATGGCCCAGAGTCCTCTTTGTGGAACTCAGACAAAAGGTGACTTTTTCAGATGCACCCTAGAGTATACTGCTTGGTGAGCAAAGTGCAGGCTAAATTTCAGTCTTTGTGCTGTGAACAACCTGCAACCCATACTACATGCAGCAGATGTGGAAGAATCCTTTATATCAGTGGTTTTCAACTCTGGCCACATAATTGGAAAAACCTGGGGAGCTTTTTGAAAATTCCCATGCCTAGGCCCCAATCTCAAAGATTTAATTGGTTGTGGTTTAGTTTTAAAGCTTCCTAAGCATTTCAGGGTGCACCTGTGTTGAGATTTACAATTTACAATGTGAAAAATCTCAAACTAGGCTCTATTGCAAATGTACTTGTACCATGTAGGCATGCATTGACATGCTGATGGAATTCATATCATAGCCCAGATGCTAATGCCAATGCCAACCACTGACACTTTCACATTTACTGCCAGGAACCTTTCTTTGCCTTTACTACCCAGCCCCAGATGTCCGGGCAAGACCCTGCCTGCCACCCTCCCCCCAACCCACACTTTGAGGGAGGAGGTAACAGACACCTGAATCACTACACTGGAATTGCAACTTGAGACCAGGAACTCTGCAGTAAAATCCTTGCTCAGCACAAACCTGGTTGTGTGACCTTCAGAAAGTTACTTCACAGTTTGCTGCTTCAGTTACTTCGGTGGTTATAAAATTAAACTATTGGTATAGACATATTTGCCAGAAATACCATAGTTAGTGAGCAGAATAATTGTAAAGTACTCCATAAATTATTGTGCAATTAAGTAACTTCAATGTGCAAAATTCCACTGATTAAAAAAAAAAAAAAAAAAAAATGGCCCCAATGATTCTGACACAGATGGTCAGGAAGCCACTCCTGAAGTTCTCTGAACTACTCTGGTCTCTGCTTTTCTCAAGTTTTGTTCAACTCTTCTTGAGATTCTGAGATAGTATAGTCCCTGTCCTTTCAAGATACCATTTTTTGTCCTCCCTAAGCCAGTTACTGCTGGTTTGTTACTTATAAACAAAAACGATTTCAAGTAATGTAATAAACCAGTGTAGCATTTTCCAAATTGTATTCTGTAAAATGCTATGTCCTGAAGTGTTTATTGTACAAGATTAACACATTAAAAAAAAAATCTTCAAATGGCATTCATAAGAGCTATATTAAATATGTATATTCTTATTATACTTGATAATCTGCCTTTACACAAGTATTCTAGGCCCAAGAATGTCAGCAAATTTCATGAAAAACTATGGTACTTGTAGTTCACCTGGGGGACCTTGTTAAAACAGATTGCTGGGTCCCACCTTAGTTTCAGCAGGTCTGTAACAGGGCCTGAGAATATGCATTTCTAACAAGTTCTCAAATGCTGCTGATATTGCTGCTCGTGGAAAGTTGGTAGTCTTAAATTAGGCTGCTCCAAATATTATTCATTTTACTTTCTAAAGTATTCAAGTCTATGATTCTTCACCTTCACTTTTTTTTCTTTCAATTTTTTGCTTGCTTTATTCAGTCATGAGACTTTTATTTAAAATGGCAAGAGCAGATGGTATACCACAATTAAGGAATCATCTCAGGAATATCATTCCTAAGGTAATTGTTGATTATATGAAGTTACAAAAACATGATCATCTACAAACTTAGGGGATTTTGTATCCTTTACTTTTTTGGTCACGAAAATGCAAAATGAAAGATGTCTAGTGTTCAACTAATTTTTAAACTTTTGAAATTTTGTACTGTTGTAAGTTAAAAGAAAAAAGTTATATAACTTAGCATGATCATTTCTTTCACTTCATCTTTGACGTCATTTTGTTGCTGGCTACTTGAATCTCAGCACTCACACCTCAGGACTGTCTATAAACTTTCCATCAGCAGTATTACGGACATGTTTTGAAAACAGCCAGTGTTTTTATCTGCAAGGGCAGGGTCAATGACCTGTCCAAACTTTTATCATTCAATGGCCCTAAAGGCCTTTGTGTGCAGGTACTGGTAGTAGGGTCTTGCAACAAACAATTCTTTGTAATTTTGGGGCAAATGATCTATTGAACTGTTGAATTGAAAAACGTCTTGCCAATAGCCCAAAATGTCACTCCAAGTTTCTTTTGCCTAGAGGAGTTACACAATTAGTTTATATAATTTACTTAAACAAAGCCTTAAAGTCTAATGTAAATCAACAGCATACTAGGCAAAGGAGAATGTAACCTAAGAAATAATTCTGATTCTCTGCTATTAGACTTTGATTAGGAGTCAAAAAACCTGGATGTCAAATCTCAACTCTGGGGAAGCCGGGATGGCTCAGCAGGTTAAGCACTCGCTTTGCAGCCCCAGGGACCCAGGATCCAATCTTGACCCTGGCCCCCCTATGCTGATCTGAGGTGTGCTTCCCATGTGGGAGGCCCCTGCCCACCTGTGTGGAAGGAAACCATGTCAAAAACTGGTGACGTACAACTATGGAGACTGCTCTGGGCTCTCCCCCTTGTCAATAACAATAAAAATAAATCTTAAAAAAACACACCTCAATTCCAACTTACTAACCACAGGCAATACATAATTTCTAATTCCAGTTCTTTTATCTGCATAAGGATAATTAGAACACGGTTAACTAGTTCACATGGAGTCCTCTTAATTCATTTTATAAATGCAAAATAGACTGATGGTACTTTGAATTTTATCTATTTAAGCAATTATTCCTGTTTTCCAGCCTAGTCTTGACCTTGGATTGGGGTTTATCCTTCAAGCTTTCTCTGACCTCCAATGCCAGGCAGGGTAAGGGGCCTTTCACTGTGACACCAGCCTCTCCCAACTACCCCCCATGTGGCACAGCAGTTATGTTGCTTTGTCTTCAGTTCCCTATTGCAGATACTGTCTGGTTCATTTTAGCAGTCCAGTAGCATATCTCCCTGCCCCTCTACAGATAGTAAAAGACATTAGACACAGTTCACTGATGACAATTTATTATACGTTGGCACACAGTTAAGATATTGAGACCAGAACTACGTCTCCATATTAATGGGCACTGATATGTAGCCATCATATGGGTAACTGTGTGCACTTAATCATCACTATTCTGTTTTAGTTTCTGGATGGTATGCTTGTGCCGCTCAATTTCTTTCTGCAGGCGCTCAATCTCCTTTTTATGATGAGTGATCTCCTCTTCATGGTGTTTCTTCAAGGATGCCAGTTGTTCTTTAGTTCGCGCTCTATAAGTACACAATGGCTCTGCGTTTAATTCGAATCCTTCACCCCCAAAGGATCTCTAAGCATAATCTGCAATACCTAAGGTAAAGGAGTCCCAATCCCACGGGAGTCTGTCTAGCTGGTTACCCTCTTCTACCCTTCTCAAGCCCCACTAGGGAGAGAAACAGATATACTTAAAGGACAGTTATCTGCAATCTATCCTCATTTATCTAGGATTTTCTGGCCCACTGTAAAACCCAAAAAGAAGGGGCTGCTTGCATGGGCAGTACTTGGTAGTCTAATCTAGGTCTCAGTAATAAATGATTCAAACGTTGGTTCGGCCACATTTGGGCCTCAGTTTTCCTTAACTGTAACATGTAATGGTCCAATTAGATAATCTTTAAGGGCTGCACTTTGGCCTCTGGTATGGCAGATGTTATGGTGATAATTTTTAAGAGTGAGCAAGAGGACAGAAGGGAAAAGATAGGCCAAAGAGAAGCAGAAGTGAGATTAGTTCTATGCTGCTCTCCACTGTGTAAAGAAGTCAGTAAAAGATAACTCAGGTCTGGGAAAGAACGTAGTGCGAGGCCCAGCCCACTCCATATTTCTAAGGGTGAGAGAAATCTACCCAGCAGGGCGGAGCCAAACAGTCTCCAGGAAGTGGGAGATGGGGAGTTCCAAGCAGAAGCAGCTGCACCCATCTTGTAAAGCCCACTCACTGTGGCCGAGCTGGAGACCCTTAGAGGTCTATAAATGGTTGAGAGGGTCTGAAGACTCAGGGAATCCGTCCGTGCGGGGCGGGCTAGCAAAGATAAGGTGTGTGGAGGAAAAAAAAGGGTAGAAGGGTGATGGGTGGGTAAGGGCCTAGGGAGTCAGGTTCAGGTCTACAAGTACTGGGCAGTCACACCCTCCGGAGAATTAGGGCGAAGTGTCGCACAACCCAGGGAGAATTCCACGGGCGGGGTTGGTAAATGATTCTGGAAGAGCTGGGTCTTGTTTGAGAATCCTGGAGATGTGCAAGTAGAAATGGCTTGGGTTGTAAAGCCCTGGGACTACTCAGCAGGGTAATGAGAACGAGGCTGCAATGGGTTCTGGGACTGGGGAGTTTCATTGGGGGATGGGGCACCCCGAGATAACAGAGTCATGGGTGGGGATACTGCAAGTTTAAGAAGGTTTGTAAGGTTTGGGGCTGGGGTCGGGACCCCATGGGCCTCACCGGAAGTATCGTTCCTCTTCAGCCTGCTCTCTTTTGCCAAAGGCCCCACCGGCTTCCCGGACGGAGCCCGCCCTGGAGTCGGGATTCTCTGACTGCGGAGACAGAGACAGGACATTGGTAAAGGTGTGGAGGGGATGGCATCCGAGCTCAGAGCTGGGGCAGCGGACACTGCAGCGGGCATACCCGTTCGGAGTTGAAGCTTCGGGCCTGCATGGTCTTCACACCGCACACACCGAGCCGCATCCGCCCCGCCAACGCCGTGGCTGCCATGGTTGTATGCCGCACCCCGCAGTTGCAGACGATGCACCCTTTCGGTCCGCGGTAACAGCGCTTCGGGCCAGGCGGCCAATCTTTTCGATTGAGAGGCGGGATGGACAGGAGAAGCGAATCATGAGAGGGAGGAAGCGGGTTCCGATAGTTTGCAGCGAATCGTGAGCAGGAGGCGGGCCTACGTGTAGCCAATCCATAGCAAGGTCCCCGTAACCGATTGGACAGGCATGGAGGTTGGCGGGGAGGGGCAAGAGAGCGTCAGAAGCCCCCAGAAAGAGTCATGGCGGCTTCCTCTACCCCGCTTAAACACCCTAAGGAAACCTTCCCTTTCCTGGATCACTAGCATCAGTAAGATGCTGTGAGATTAATTATATCAAAAAGATCAATAAAATGCTACAGGGGTTGGGGTGGAGGATACCTATGTCCAGAATGTTGAACTCCAGGATGCCCCTACTTACCCTAGTTTTCCGTGTATAAGATGCCCCCATGTATAACACAACCCCTACTTTTCTAACTCAACATTAAGAAATCAATACAAGGGAATGCGAGGATGGCTCAGCGTGTTGAGCGCTCACCTATCCCTGACGTCGGAGGGCGGAATCCCAGCCCGGGCTAATGTGGCCCCATATGCTGAACTGCGGTGTGGCCCCAGTTGGGTTCTCCCCAGGGCGAGCTTCCCCTGTGGGAGGCTCTGGATTCCCACCCTGCTCAGCTCCCTGCCCACCTGCATGGAATGAAAACTATGTTGAAAATTGATGATGTACAACTATGGAGACTGCTCTGGCCCCTCCCCATTCTCTCAGTCTCTCTGTCAAGAACAATAAAATAAATTTTTAGAAAGAAATCAATACACTGGTTATTCCCATGTATGACAACGGACAACCCCCAATTAAAAAAAAATTATTTTTATTGTTTTTGACAGAGAGAGAGAGAGAGAGAGAGATAGAGATAGAGATAGAGACAGAAAGACGGGGGAGGGCCCAGAGCAGTCTCCATAGTTGCACATCATTGGTTTTTCCACATAGTTTCATTCCACAGGTGGGCGCGGGGCTGCACAGGGCAGGAACTAGGCCATGTTCTTACCCCCATAAGAACTAAACCGGGGGGCACTCCCCAGTTCAGTATATGGGTCTGCATGGGCGGGGGGCTGGGATTTGATCCTCAGTCCCTGGGGCTGCAAAGAGCACTTAACCCACTGAGCCATCCTGGCTTCCCCAACCCCCAATTTTTGGTTTAACAATTTTAGACAAAAGTATCATTTTACACATGGAAAAGTATGGTAGTTCGGTTGTGGGGAAAAAATGTTGTGTGTATATATATATATATATATATATATGGTCCTTTAAAAGGTGTCAGTTCTTTTGTTGCATTGACATTTCACTCTCAAGTCTAAGCTTTAGTGTCACTTCAAAGAAATCTTCCCTCACTGTCTTAGTCATTCTATCATAGTTCCCTGTTTAGTTCGTTTTCTCTGTAGTTTTTACTTTCTTAAGTTATCAGAACCTTGATCTAGTAGGCACTGAGTTAATATTTTTTAAATGTATTAATATGTTATCAAATAGGCTTGATAATCACTTTTGTGGTTCAGTGAAGTGGAGAACAGCATAAATAGTCTAGGGAAGGCTTTGCCTTGACCTTCAGCCATTTAACAAATGTGAATAAGAAAGTAGTAGTTTTTAGCTTTTGTCTATGTCATTTTCTCTCTTTGGGCCCAGTTTTTCTCTTTTAGATGAAAGGGTTGGGCCAGGTTACCTATCTTATTCATGATTATAAAACTACCTTCTTTGCTTTCTAGAAAATTGTAGAACAGTTTTTATTAATCATCCTCTTAACAAAGGTTTATTGTTTTGAGAGGTGAGAGAGAAAGAGAGAAGCAGGGAGTGCTCAGAGCAGTCTCCATAGTTGTAAATCATTAGTTGTGACATGGTTTCATTCCACACATGTGGATGTGGGGCCATGCAGGGTGGGAAATGAACTGGGGGCCTCCTGCATGGGAGGCAAGAACCTTCACCACCAAGCCACCCTAGCAGTTAGGAGGTGCTCCTCAGTTTGGTGTATGGGTTTGCACAGGCCAGGCCCCCAGACCTTGAGCCTTCGAGGCAAGTGCTTAATGGCTGAGCTATCCCAGCATTCCTATTAATCATCTTTTGGTTGGAAAAGTACTAGCCCAGGTTTGTATAACTTAGACAGGAGGAAATGCCTGTGGGGCACATGTTCAAATGATTATTGCAGAAAACTTGGAAAAACAAAAACAGGATAGATACTATAACCATTTATAAGCCCACTACTTAGTGATAATAATTTGGTGTGTTTCTAGATGATATTTAAGTGCCATTCCATTTTCAGAAACTCTGTTTCTAGTTCTCAGATACTGCTGTTTCTTAACTATCTCCTAAGCTGAGTATCTAGTGGAGGGTCTTATTGGATTTGTGCGAAAGATCGACGTAGGCACTAGGATGGCTGTAATTAAAAGTGGAAAACAGCAAATGTTGGTGAGGATGTGGAGAAATTGTAACCCTGTACACTGCTGGTGTGAATGTAAAATGATTCAGCTGCTGTGTAAAACAGCTTGGCAGTTTTCAAAAAGTTAAATATAGAATTCCCATACTAAGGTGACCAGATCTTAACATTGGTAAAGCGGGACACCATTGACTGATGGGGAGGGGGTTCTTGATTAAAATTTTGGTCTATCTCCCGCTGTTCCCTAGCTTGTCATGCATTCTTTCCAAAAATCGGGACTTTTTAAAAATGCCGCGGGAAGTGGGACAAATTGTTAAAAGTCGGGACTGTCCCACCAAAAGCGGGACGTCTGGTCACCTTACATATGACTCAATCATTTCACTTCAGGTATTTGGTATATACCGTCTGAAATTGACTACTGGGACTCAAACAAATACATGTATATGCATGTGCATAGCACCACTATTGTCACAATAGCCAAAAGAGGGAAATAACCCAAATTTCTATCAACTGAGGAATGAATAAATAGATTGTGGTCTATACATATGGAACAATGGAATATTATTCAGCCATAAAAAGTAACAAAGTAATGATACATGCAATAACTTAGAATTAAATGAACCTTGAAAACATTATACTAAGTGAAATAAGGCAGACACAAAGGCCACATATTGTATGATTGTTTTTATGAAATGCCAGAATAGGTAAATCCGTAGAGACAGAACACAGATTCGTTGTCAGGGGTTGGGAATAGGAGGCAGTGGGAGGAACTGCTTAATTGGTGCCAGATATCCTTTTTGGATAATGAAAGTGTTTTGGAATTAGATAGAGGTAGTAGTTGCACAACACTGTGAATGTACTAAGGGCCATTGAATGATTCACTTTAAAGTAGTTAATTTTATTCTATGTCATGTGTATTTCACCGCAATTAAAAAAAAAGTCTGGGGGAAGCCGGGATGGCTCGGTGGGTTAAGCACTCACTTTGCAGCGTGGGGGACTGAGGATCTAGTCCCGGCCCCCGCCTGTGCGGACCCATGTGCTGAACTGGGGAGCTCCCCCAATTCAGTTCTCTCTCTGTCAAAAACAATAAAAATAAATAAATAAAAAAAGAAATTCTGTTCAAGCAGTCAACTTGTTTGACTGTTAAAAAAAAAAAAAAAAGTCTGCTTAGCCATATATGGTTGGGCCGCGAGCCCTTTAACAGTCTCAAGGGAAGAGGCGGGACTAGAGAGGCGGGACTGTAAAAATCACGTGAGGCAGCGCCTGCGCAGGAGAGTCACGTGGTGGCTAGGCCCGGGAAATGGCGGCTGCAGGAGAGAGTGGGGTTTCCGGCGGCGGGGGCAGCACGGAGGAGGCATTTATGACCTTCTACAGTGAGGTGAATCACGAGTGAGGAGTAGTGGCACCAGGGTGACCCCTCTTGGGCCTACCTACCCAGCGGGCGAAAGCAGTGGTGCTCCTGGCCTGGACCGTGGGGTGGCTCCTACTCTCTGGTCTTCGGGACGGGGAGGGGGGCTGAGGAGCGGAGGGGCTGTGTGTGTGTGTGTGTTCCTGATCGCTCCTGGGGGAATCCCCTGGGAAAAGGAAAAGGGGACAGGGTCCGACGTCTGCGAGTTGACGGCGAGTATGGCTAACGAAGTACCTGGGCGCCCGTAGAGTTCCCCAACTCCACGGAGTCGGAGGCTGACAGAGGCAGGCTTTCCTGGGGGCGACTTAACTGTCTTGACACTCTTTTATTCTAAACGGAACCACTTTCTAGTTAGTTCTCTGTAATGAGTTGTATTGGTGATTATTTCTGCCATTAGCGAGTACCGGTCACTATTATGCATCATGCCAGGTAGGCATTATCTTCATCTCACAAATGACAAACCTGAGGTTGAGCTAGCTGGAATAATTTGTTCTGGGTCTTACAGCAGGTAACAACTTAGTACCGTGTTAGAACGGGAGTAAATTTGGTCTGAGCTTCGTTTACTATCGCAATTCCAGCGCCTACTATATAGTGGCTACTCAGTAAATATTTGTTGGGTACATTAACGAATGAATACATGAAAGATAAGCATGCGATTCATTTGGAGTCAGGACCTCGGGTTGGATTCGTGCAAGGGGGTTAACTTGACTCTGAATTCTTTCAAGACATTGATTTTGTAGATCTTCAGTTTCAGCGTCTGTAAAATGAGAGCATTAAAATAAGTTTTTATGATGGTTAAGGGAGTTAATGTATAAGAAAAGGTTTCAAAAGCAGAATCATCTTTCTAAGATTTCCTAAGGCTGAAGATGGAGCTTTTTAAGTTGGCATGGATTTAAGGCATAGAGCATGGAGTTGCTCCCCACCAGACTATGAGCTACTCAAGAAGCACCATATCATGCTCAACTTTTATCTTTGGTGTTAGTAACAGTGCTTGTTACATAGTAGTTTCTCCAAAGCATTAAATTTAAAAATGGACATTAGCGTTCTTTATAGTCTGTCCTTTTGAAATACCTAATTCACTTGAAAGTATTGATTTACTGGCATGAAAATTTATTGGCCTCTAATGACTACTCAGCAATTATAGAGGAACTGGTTTTATTTACCAACTCTTAGTTAAAAATAAAAAAGGCAACCCTGGTTTGTTTAAATTGGTTGAGAGAAAGTACCTTAAAGGAGAACCCTTCTTCAGTCATCCTTCAACCAGTGTTTATTGAGCACCTGACGTGCACTACTAGTGTATGAGTATGCACTGTTTAGGTGCTGGGGATATGGTAGTGAACAGCGGAGAGAAAAATCCTGTCTATTTCATAGAGCTTGCTTTCCACAGAGAAGGATAAACAATAAACAGATGTACAATATAATGAGAAGTAGTGATTTAAATGCTATGAGGAAAAGTAAGTCTTGGAAAGAAGACAGTATGGGGGAGAGTGGCATGCTATTTTAAAGAGTGGGAAAAGGAATGGCTTCTTATGTTACTGAAATTCTTTCCAAGCTCATTTGGCCAGAAGAATAAAGATGGTAAATAGCATACCAGACATTCTTTGCAACTAGCATTCCAACTCTGACAGTGTCACCACGGATGTTTTCCTGGGACTACCTGGTTCTCCTTAGCATTGTCTTCAGGTCAGGAATTTTTCTGACTCTTAGTGTTAGGTAGGTGGAATTATTTGTGCTCTTCCATATACATTTTAAATGTTGCTTTTTGTATATATTTCAGTGTAATTGTATTTTTCCTTAAAAAATGTGAATTAAGTATGAACACACACAAGTACATCTTGAGTAGAAGCTCTTTGAAGGTGGTGGCTGTGGCTTAATTTATCTTTGAATTCTCATGCCTGCTTTGTAATCAAACTGGGTAAAATTCTGATTTACAAGTTGGTTAATTGGGAACAAGTCAGTAAACCTCTTTAGTCTCAGTTTTCTTACCTGTGACATGGTGATAATAGTATCTATTGTATAGGATTGTTGAGAAGAATAAATATGTGCAAAGTTTTTACATTATTGATATTCAGTAAATGGTAGCTGTTCTAATTCTCAAAAGTGGTTAGCAAAATAGCTTGCATACATGGACACAAATGTTTGCTGAACGTGTCAGTGAGTAACTTGTTAAGATGACAATTCAGAATTTATTTTTGAGCTTTACTAATGAAATTTTTATCCCCTTTAGGTGAAACAAATAGAGAAGAGAGATTCAGTTCTAACGTCTAAAAATCAAATTGAAAGATTGACCCGTCCTGGTTCCTCCTACTTCAATTTGAACCCATTTGAGGTGAGTAGTCTGATGTTGCTGTGGCCTCATGATGGGGAGCTTTGCATAGTTACAAACACACTTACATCAGAATACACACCTAATTTGTATCATAGTTGGAATTGAACTTGGGTGGTTTTATTATGAGTAGAGCTTGAGAGGCAGCATATTATGAAAAGTCAGATGGTCTTTGCCCTATCAAATATTCTCCATCATCTTTGGGCAACCCAAATATATATGACTTATTTTCCGATGTGACTGGATAGCTAGCCTTGATAAATTTAGGATCTTTCATTTAATTTGCTTGCTAAAATGTTTCTATTTCATCACAATAAAAAATGCAAAAAACACCCAACAATCAAAAAGTGATTACAAAATTATAGACAAGGAAATATACTTTTTGTGTTTTCTTAGTTTATAACTTCAAACTTTTCCTGATTATAAGTCATATTTCTTATTAAAATTTGAAGTGTAAAGAAAGCAAGATAAATAATCATGTGTAGAGAAAGCTGGGATGGCTCAGCAGGTTGAATGCTTGCTTTGCAACCCCAGGGACTGAGTATCAAATCCTGGCCCCGGCCCGTGAGGATTCATATGCTGAACTGGGGTATGCTTCCCATGTTGGAGGCCTTCAGTTCAGTTCTCACCACCACCCCTAACTTCGGCCCCTGCTTGAGGGGGCATGCCTCCCATGAGTGAGGCCCCAGCCCAGTTCCCTCCCTTCAAGGCCCCTGCCCACCTGTGTGGAATGAAAACATGTTGAAAACTGATGATATACAACTATGGAAATTTCTCTGGGCCCTCCCCCTTTTCTCTCTCTCTTTCTGTCTCTGTCAAAACAATAAAATCTTAAAAAATAATTATGTGTAATCCTACCTACAAGAAAAAACTACTCTTAACTGTTTATATTCAAACAGTTTTGTTTCAAAACAAGAAGGATCATAAACTTCATGCTATCTTATTTATTTATTAATCTATTAAATTTTTTGAGAGAAGGTGTGTGAGAGAGAGAAAGAAAGAGAGAGATGAGGGGAAGGCCCAGGGTAGTCTCCATAGTTGCACATCATCAGTTGTGACATGGTCTCAATCCACACAGGTGAATATGGGGCCATGTGGGGCAGGAATCAAACCAGGTCCTCCCACATGGGAGATGAGAACCTTTGCTGCTGAGCCACCCAGTGGTTACCAATTGTGCCATAGTTCACCATATGGGTTTGCCTGGCCTGGAGCCGGGGATTGAACCCAGATGTCATGGTTATGAGGGAAGCACTCAACCCTGAGCCATTACAGCATCCTTTGTGCTATTTTATTTTTTTATTGTTTTATTATATATGTGTGTATATCTATCTATCTATATAGATAGATAGATAGATATAGATATGTTTCTTTTATTCTTTTAGTCTTTTTTCCTTTTTCCTTTCCTATATATTTCTTTTAAAGATTCATTTTTACTGTGTTTTGACAGGACAGAGAGAAAGAGATACAGAGAGAAAGGGGAGGGCCCAGAGCAGTCTCCACAGCTGACAGCATTACTTTTCCATATAGTTTCACTCCACAGGTGGGCACAGGGCTGCGCAGGGCAGGAACTGGGCCAGGAGCCCCCCACATAGGTCCTGGCAAGAACTGAACCAGGGGCACACCCCAGTTCAGCATATGGGTCCACACGTGCCGGGGTCGGGACCCAATCCTCGGTCCCCGGGGCTGCAAAGCGAGCACTCAACCCGCTGAGCCATCCCAGCTTTCCCTATTTTATTTTTTTAATGGTTAAATTTATTGGGGTGACATTGGTTGGTAAAAATTACATTACATAGGTTCCAGGTGTGCAGTTCACTACATTGTCTATGTATTGCATTATGTGCTCAGCATCCATAGTTCTCTTTTCATCACCATATATTTGAGAGCCCCTTCCTCCCCCACCCCCTTTCCCTTTCCCCTCAGGTAACCACTTAACTATTGCCTGTGTCTATGAGTTTTTGTTTCTTTGTTAACTTTCAGTTTTATATTTCACCTGTAAGTAAAGTCATGTGTTTCTTGATTTTTTTTCAGTGTGACTTATTTCACTTAATGTGATGATCTCAAGGTCCATCCATATTGTCACAAATGGCTGTATTTTATCTTTTTTTTTTCTTTTTAAAGGTTTATTTTACTGTTTTGAGAGAGAGAGAGAGAGAGAGAGAGAAGGGGGAGGACCCAGAGCAGTCTCCATAGTTGCATGCCATTAGTGTTTCACATAGCTTCATTCCACAGGTGGGCGCAGGGCCACGAAGGGTGGGAACCTACTCAGGGACCTCCTGCTTGGGAGGCACAGCCCCTGAGCCAGGGGAAAACTGAGGGCCTCCCACATGGGAAACCCACCCCAGTTCAACATTATGGGTTTGCACAGGCCAGGGCTGGGACCAGAACTCAATCCTTGGACCCCAGGGATGTGAGCTGAGCACTCAACCTGCTGAGTGGATTATCCTGGCATCCCTTATGTTTTCTTATTGCTGAGTAATATTTCATTGTGTAAATGTACCACATCTTCTTTATCCAGTCATCTATCAGAGGACACTTTGGGTATTTCCATGACTTGACTACCATGAACAGTGCTTTGATGAACATTGGGGTACATACATTTTTGTGGATTAAGGTTTTTAGGTTTTTTGGGTAGATACCCAGAAGAGGGATTGCTGGGTCATATGGCAATTGCATTCCTAATTTTTAAAAGATTTATTTTTACTGTTTTTGACAGAGAGAGAGAGAGAGATACAGAGACAGAAAGGGGAGGGCCCAGAACAGTCTCCATAGTTGCACATCATTGGTTTTTCCACATAGTTTCATTCCACAGGTGGGTACGGGGCTGCACCAGGCAAGAACTGGGCCATGTTCTTACCCCCACAAGAACTAAACCGGGGGCACTCCCCAGTTCAGTGTATGGGTCCGCACGGACTGGAGCCGGGATACGATTCATAGTCCCCAGGGCTGCAAAGTGAGCTTTTATCCCACCCAGCCATTCCGGCTTCCCTGCATTCCTAATTTTTTGAGGAATTTTCATACTGCCTTCCATAGTGATTATACCAATTTACATTCCCACCAGCAGTGTATGAGGGTTCCTTTTTCTCCACAACCTATCCAACAGTTGTTATGCCTTGTCTTTGTTGATTATAGCCATTCTAACTGTTGTGAGGTGGTATCTTGTGGTTTTAATTTGCATTTTCCTGATTGCTAGGGAAGTTGAGCACTTTTTCATATATCTGTTGGCCATTTGTATGTCTTCTCAGGAGAAATGTTTGTTCACGTCTTTTGCCCATTTTTTAGTTGGATCTTTTTTTTTTTGTTAATGTCAAGTTGTATGAGTTCTTTATATATTTTAGATATTAGCCCCTTATCAGAGACATTGTTTGAAAATATTTTCTACCATTAGGTTGGTTTCCTCTTTGTTGACGGTTTTCTTTGCTGTGCAGAAGTATTTTATTTTTTTAAAGATTAATTTTATTGTTTGAGAATGTGACAGAGAGAGGGAGAGAAGGGAGGAGGGCCCAGAGCAGTCTCCATAGTTGTACATGATTAATTGTGACATAGTTTCATTCCACACAGGTGGATGTGGTGCCATATGGGGAATTGGGGACCTCCCACATGGGAGGCAAGAACCTTTGCCACCGTCCAGGTGGTTACCAGTTGTGTTGCACTTTAGCATATAGGTTTACATAGGTTGGGACTAGGATTTAGTACCCACACCTCTCAGTTACAAGGCAAGCTCTCAACCTGCTGAGCTATCCCAGCATCCCCAGAGCTATCCCAGCATCCCCAACTTCATGCTATTTTATTTATTTATTTTTAAATAATTATTTTATTGTTTGAGAGAAGGTGACAGAGAGAGACAGAGAGAGAGAGAGAAGGGGAAGGGCCCAGAGTAGTCCCCACAGTTGTACATCACCAGTTGTGACATGGTTCTACTCCACACAGGTGAATGTGGGGCTCCTTGGGGCAGGAACTGAGCTGGGGGCCTCCTGCATGGGAGGCGAGAACCTTCACTGCCATCTCAGCAGTTACCAGCTGCACTGCAGCTCAGCATATGGGATTACACGGACTGGGGCCCGATCCCTGGACCTCGTGACTGCAAAGCAAGCGCTCAACCTGCTGAGCCATCCTGGCTTCCCCATCATGCTATTCTAAATGCTACATTGTTACATAAAATATTTTTTATACTTTTTTTTTCTTTAAGATTTATTTTAATTGTTTTTGACAGAGACAGTCAGAGAAAGAGAGAGAAGGGGGAGGACCCAGAGCAATCTCCATAGTTGTATGTCATCAGTTTTAGACATGGTTCCATTCCATATACTTGGGCAAGAAACTGCACAGGGTAGGGAGCCGCACAGGGCGGGGACTGTGCTGGGGACCTCCTGCATGGGAGACACACCCCAATTCGGCATATGGGTCCGCACAGGCCAGGACCGGGACTCAATCCTTGATCTCGAGGGCTGCAAAGTGAGTGCTTAACCCTCGGAGCCATCCCAGCTTCCCCTTATAGATTTTTTTCAAGATTTATTTTATTGTTTGAGAGAAGGTGAAAGAGAGAACGGGGGAGGGCCCAGAGCAGTGTCCACAGTTGCACATCATTAATTATGACATAGTTTCATTCCACACAGGTGGATGTGGGGCTGTGCAGGGCAGAAACTGAACAGGGGCCTCCCGCATGGGCGGTGAGAACCTTTGCACCATTCCAGCAGTTACCAGCTTCACCACAATTCAGTATACGGGTTTTCATGGGCCGGGGGCGGGATTTGATCTCTGGACTTCATGGTTGCAAGGGAAGTACTCAACCTATTGAGCTATCCTGGCATCCCTTCAATGTGATCTTTTATTTATTTATTTTTTAATTCTATTTGACAGAGAGAGAAAGAGAAGGGGTAGAGCCCAGAGCAGTCTCCATAGTTGTACATCATCAGTTTTTCGACATAGTATGCAGGTGAATGTGGGGCTGCACAAGGCGGGAACCGGCCAGGGGCCTCCAGCATGGGAGGCATGCTCCTGAGAGCTGGGGACCAAACTGGAGGCCTCCCGCGTGGGAAGCTCACCCCAGTGAAAACCGAGGTGGGGACACACCTCAGTTCAGCATATAGGACCACACAGGTGGGCACCCTAGGGCTGCAAGGCGAGTGCTTAACCTGCTGAGCCATCCTGGCTTTCCCCCTTCAATGTGATCTTGATGAAGCTGATCACTTGCAGTCATAGGCCTTCCACTTTGTGGTTTGGCACTCAAATCTGCTTGCCCTGCTTCTCCATCTTTGAACCCCCTTACCCAGCATCTTACTGTACTCACATCAATACACTGATTGCCATAAATGGCTTGCATTTGTCTATAAATTTCAACTGGAGAAACTTTTTCTGCTGTTAAGAGTTCAGTAACAGCATGCTGGTTTGAACTGAATGTCTGAACACTTATTTTGATATACACTGGGTGAAAAATGTAAGCATCTGTGCGCAAGGTCAAGAATAATGGAGAGGGGAAAGCTGTAATGGCTCCGTGGGTTAAGCGCTTACTTTGAAGCCCTGGGACCGAGGATTGAATCCCAGCCCATGCAGACCCATATGCTGAACTGGGTTGTGGCCCCAGTTCAGTTCTTGCTGGGGCCTATGTGGGAGGCTCCCCACTCAGTTCCTGTCCTACACAGCCCTGTGCCCACCTGTGGAGTGAAACTATGGAAAACTAATGTTGTCAACTATGGAGACTGCTCTGGGCCCCCCAGCCTGTTGAGCTATCCTGGCATCCCTTTACTGTGATCTTTTTTTTTTTTTTTAATTTATTTTATTCATTTTGGGGGGAGAGCCCAGAGCAGTCTTCATAGTTGTACATCATCAGTTTGCAATGTGGTTTTATTCCACACAGGTGGGTGGGGGGAGCAGAACAGGACAGGAACCAAGCCAAGGGCCTCCCACATAGGAAGCTCGTACCAGCAAGAACTTAACTGGGGGCCTCCCACATGGAAAGTACACCCCAATTCAGAATATGGGTTCACATGGGCAGGGGCCAGGACTCAATCCTTGGACCTTGGGGCTGCAAAGTGAGTGCTTATTCTGTTGAGGCATCCTGGCTTCCCCATCTACTAACATTCTTAAAGGGCTCTCCCCTTCTTCCTTCCACAAGCGTAGATGAACCTGTGCCCCTGCTCAGTCCTGCCCTTTTCATGTTCCTCTTGATTTTACTTGATGGCTTCACCGGGCAGTGCCACAGACTTTATTTTCCTTTTATCTTGTTTAGTACCTTTGGAAAAATGGTATTTATCTCATAGGGCTCTGGAACTTGCACATCAGAATTCAGGTGTGACTTAAGACAATATTCCTCTTTCAAGCAGAAGATCCCAAAGAAGGAAGCTATTATATTTGAGTTTGGGAACTTATGTAAATGCCACAGTCAAGCTTTTTGTTACTGTGTAATGACTAATTAACTCTCTGTGTTCCAAGGCTGTGGGTTTTTTATTGCAGTATCCCCAAAGCCTGAGACACAAGGGGGGTTTTGGAAAAACCTTCCAAGAATCTTAACATCCTGTGTGCATCCTTAGAACTATTGATAATATGGCATTTATCATTTTTGTAAGAATTACTTGTTTCGATGTGTACTGGGTGAAGAATGTAAGCATCTTTGTGTGCAAGGTCAAGAATGATGGAGGGGAGGGAGATACCATGTGACTATATAGAACCAGTTATATCCAGATATGTCTAATACAACAAAAAATATTACAGTCGAGGCAAAATTGATCAGCCTGCCCTCATATTTCTTGAGCATTTTTTTAGGACTGGGTGCCAGGCACTGTTCTAGAATGCTGAGAACTATTCCAGATGTTGATTATAATGCATATAATTATAGGGTGTATCTTAACTATAAGTTCTTTTAATTTCTTTATAGTTTTGATTTTTATTCTTTCAGGTTCTTCAGATAGATCCTGAAGTAACAGATGAAGAAATAAAAAAGAGATTTCGGCAGGTATGGTACTATTTCGCCGTAATGGATGAAGTTTGAACCTTTTGAAAATTTAAGCACATGGTGATTCTCTTAGAAATTGCTGTTATGACTTTTGGGTTAAAATAATCTCCTTTGTTAAATGTAAGACTAATTCTTAGATAAAAATCTCATAGAGACATAAAATATTAAATTTAATGAACATAGCTTACCTCTGAATAGAATGAATTTTATATCCAAATAGAATCTTCCCAGCCTCTTATTTAAGAGAGAGAAGTGCAAGGTAAACTAGTAGAGCTTATGTGGAGTTATACTTGCTAAATACCCTGGCTTCCAGGAGAGAACATGTTAAATGTTTTGCAGTAGTCTTTGTTGTTTATTTTTAAGACCCAATCTAAAGTTATTGAATATCCAGGAGATAACAGATTTAAATTAATATGAGGAGTACTTTCTGGAAATTCTCTAGGAAAGGAGACACATAGACTCTGATTCTTATTCATTCTTATTTTTAATAACTTGAGAAACAAAGTTTTATAGTGGCCTTTTTAAAGATTTATTTTTATTGTTTTTTGACAGAGACATATAGTGGCCTTTTTAAAGACCCTTCTACTTTTGACAGCTCAGTAACTCCCCAGCCTTTCCTCTGTGAGTTGATTAATCCCACTCCCTGTAATGTCTTTACAGATTGGATTATCTATATATTTATTACATGTCTTTTTTTGGTACTTTCTCCAACATCTTTATATCTCTTATGTGCTACATATTTAAAAAGGACCTGACCAGTGCTGAATATTATTTTTGGCTCCTGCATAATAACACTTGTTAAAATGTCCAGTGTTAAACTTGCTTCTTCAAAATAGTAATTGCTCCCACATTGCTGACTCATAATCATCTTACGATCTTACAATTAAGCCAAAATGTTTTTTATCTTTGACTACGCAGTCATTTCCCATTACATAACTTTTATAGCTTTTTTCTTCCTGAGTTCTACTCTGTACTTGTATTTTGCTTTTTTCCCTTTGCTAAAATCTCAAGTTACCTAATATTAATATAATGTATTAGCAGTCTTTCCCACTTTAATAATCCAGCAGTAATAATCCAGCAGGGGTAAGCTGGGATGGCTCAGCGGGTTGTCTTGTAGCCCTAGAGTCCAATGATTGTATCCGGTCCCCTACCTGTTTGTACCAATATGTTGAACTGGGTGGGGTGTGTCCCCAGTTTGATTCTTGCTGGGATGAGCTTCCCATGTGGAGGCCCCTGGTTGGGCTCCGCTCTGGGCATGCTTCCCATGTAGGAGGATCCCATCTTGTGAGGGCGTGCCTCCCATGTGGGAGGCCCTCGGCCTGGTTCCTGCCCTGTGAAGCCCCTGCCCACCTGTGTGGAATGAAACTATGTCAGAAACTAATGATGTACAGCTATGGGGACTGCTCTGGGCTCTCCCCCTTCTCTCTGTCTCTCTCTGTTAAAACAATAAAGATAGGGAATGCAGGGATGGCTCAGCAGGTTAAGCGCTCATCTTGCAGCCCCGGGGTCTGAGGATCGAGTCCCGGCCCCAGCCCGTGCAAACCTATGTGCCAAGCTGGGGTGTGCCCCCAGTTTGGTTCTTGCTTGGGTGAGCCTCCTATGTGGCAGGCCACTGGTTTGGTTTCTGCCCTGCGCAGCTCCACTGCCACCTGTGAAATGAAACCATGTAGAAAATTAATGACATGCAACTGTGGGGACTGCTCTGGGCCCGCCCCCTTCTCGCTGTCTCTCTCTCTCTGACCAAAACAAAACAAAAAAACAATAGAAAGAAATCTAAAAAAACCCAATAATAAAAAAAAAAAAAGCAGAAAGGTGAAGCCAGGATGGCTCAGTGGGTTAAGTGCTCACTTTGCAGCCCCAGGGACCGAGGATCGAATCTCGGCCCCAACTGTGTGGACCTGTATGCTGAACTGGGGTGTGCCTCCAGTTCAGTTCTCACTGGGGTGAGACACCAGCCCAGTTCCTGCCCTGTGCAGTCCCTTGCCAACCTGTGGAATGAAACTATGTGGAAAAACCAGTGATGTGCAACTATGGAGACTGTTCTGGGCCCTCCCCCTTCTCTCTATCTCTGTATCTCTATCTCTCTGTCAAAAACAATAAAAAATTAATCTTTAAAAAAATAAGCAGTCAAATTAATAGAACAAATTTTATTTTTTTATTTTTTATTTATTTTTTTTTTTTATCTTTTCACATTTATAGAGAGAAATTATCTTTTTGTCTTCAGTGCATAGTTATTTCTATTTTACTTTTTGACAGATAGAGAGAGAGACAGAGACAGAGACAGTTAGAGAACCAAACTGTGGGAACTCCCCAGTTCAGCACGTGGGTCCTGCCTGGGCCGGAGCCGGGATTCGATCCT
>PVKE010006515.1:0-12566 GCA_004027555.1 Craseonycteris thonglongyai | reverse complement strand
AAAGTGAGCGCTTAACCCACTGAGCCATCCCGGCTTCCCCCAAAACAAATTTTTATGGAGCTATGCAAAGAATTCAATAAGAGTTCTTATTTAGTCATTAATATGATCTAAAAGAGTTAATATGGTTTAGAGCTATATGACTTGAGTGTCAGTCTTGGCTGTATCTCTTAGAAGAAACTTGGGCACATTACTTTCAACCTTTCTGTGCTTGTTACCTCAATTATGAAATGCACATAGTAAATTGTGTCTACCCTGTGGGATTGTTAGAAGAATTTAAATGAGGTGATACATACCAAGAACTTAGAATAGATCTTAGCATATAGTATATCCTCTTTATATGCTAACTATTGTCAGTGTATGTAAGCTTCTTTATTTGAATTACTTTATTTTATCCATAATACAACCCAATGAGATGTAGGTAGTATTGTCCACCTTACAGGAGCTGAGGTGGATTGGGGAACCTGGGATGTCTCAGTGGGTTAAGCACTTACTTTGCAGCCCTGGGGACTGAGGATAAAATCCCAGCCCTAGCCCATGTGGACCCATATGCTGAACTGAAGTGTGCTTCCCATGTGGGAGGCCCCCAGTCGGTTACACACCCCCCCCCCCCCCCCCCCCCCCCCCCCCCCCCCCCCCCCCCCCCCCCCCCCCCCCCCCCCCCCCCCCCCCCCCCCGTTCAGTCCCTGGCTTGAATAGACGGGCCTCCTCCAGCCCAGTTCCTTCCCTGCGGGGCCCCCACCCTCCTGTGTGGATCGAAACCATGTCGAAAACTGATGACATAAAACTGTGGATACTCCTCTAGAGCCTCCTTGTTCTCTCTGTCTCTCTCTAGTCTCTGTCTCTGTCAAAAACAGTAAAATAAATCTTAAAAAAAAAAAAAGCTGAGTTGGAGATTAAGTGAATTGCTCAAGGTCTCACAGCTGATAGGTGATTGAAGTTTAAATTAAACCCTTGGATTCTGTCTCCAATAATGCAGGATTTAGCATTAGATTCCCACTTGCTATCATCTCCCAACACTGTCCCTCTGTTCCAAGCTGGTTGGTTTTCTGTTTGTTAATGACAGTGGGTCATGGTTCTTAATTGTGACTGTCTGAAGGGATTGCCTATGGAGCTTTTTGCTTTAACATAAAATATGTTTAATTATATGTACTTTAAAAAGAAAGACCAATGAACACCCATATACTTACTCACCATCTTCTATATGGAACAGTTTGCTACATATTTTTGGCTGAATTTTGTTTGTTTGTTTTTGTTTTTTTTTTTAAATATATTTTTATTTATTTATGACAGAGAGAGAGAGAGATACAGAGAGATACAGAGACAGAGAGAGAACTGAACTGGAGGAGCTCCCAGTTCAGCATATGGTTCCACATGGGCCGGGATTCGATCCCCTGTCCCCGGCGCTTCAAAGTGAGCGCTTAACCCACTGAGCCATCCCGGCCTCCCCATGTTTGTTTGTTTTTAAAGATTTATTTTTATTGTTTTTTTTTTTTGACAGAGAGAGATAGAGAGAAAGGGGAGGGCCCAGAGCAGTCTCCATAGTTGACAGCATTAGTTTTCCATATGGTTTCACTCCACAGGTGGGCACAGGGCTGCACAGGGCGGGAACTAGGCCGGGAGCCTCCCTCATAGGCCCCAGCAAGAACTGAACTGGGGGCACACCCCAGTTCAGCATATAGGTCCACCTGGGTTGGGGCCAGGATTCAATCCTCGGGCCCCGGGCTGCAAAAGTGAGCGCTCAACCCAATGAGCCATCCCAGCTTCCCCTTTGGCTGAATTGTTAAAAAGTAAATTACAGACACCATGATACTTCACCCCTAAATACTTAAGCAGAAACCCTCCCTAAATAAAAAAGGATATTTTTTGCATAAATACCTGTCTCACCTAACAGAATTAACAATAATTCCTTACTGTCATCTGATTCCCGATTTAGTAGAGTTTTAACAAGTATAAATGCCAGATTGATTCAGGGGTTCTGAGGGTGGAAAATAGACCTTTGTATTTTTTTGATAGTTTCACAGGACTGAAGCACAGCCAGAACTGTGAAACACAGCTTTGTATTAGAAATTCTTTTAGGAAAGAGATGATGTCTCATACCTTTTTATCCTTCTCAGTGCCTAGAATAAGAAACTCGGTACTTTTCAGTGTTCCTCTCTCCAGATTATCACATCCTCAAAATGCTAGGCTTAACATTTATTCTCAGCTTTGTGCTTAAAACACTAAATGTTTCCCAGTTGTGCATTTACCTTTTGGTGTTTGAATTTTGTTAAAGACCAGTATTTCTGAGCATTTTATATACCAATTAAAAAAAAATGTTTCTGGCTAAGTGTTTTGCCATAGTATCTTAGAGCTTTTGGTTGTAAAGAGTGTAGGCAAAGAGTGAATGTTTCTTTTATTGATGAGCCTACTCTTTTCTCTTCTTATAGTTATCCATATTGGTGCATCCTGACAAAAATCAAGATGATGCTGACAGAGCACAAAAGGCATTTGAAGGTATTTGTAAATTTACCTGCTTCTGAATAATTACTGCCAATGTTAGGAGCTAACTGTTCCTTGTCCTAGATCAAGAAACAAATGTTATATTTTTGAGTTCTGGTCATGAAGAAGCTGTGGTTTTCAGTAGAATGGTTGTCATTCCAAAGCCAATGTTGCTGTTTAAGAAATAGACTTAACTGCTTTGTATAAAACTTTTATGTACCAACAAAGACTATTATTGCATAGGATCATTTTTTTCTTTGAATGTGAAAAGTAAGGGGAATTGTTTTATCACTGAATTAAATCTAGATGTGGTATATTTGGCCTTGGGTGTATATTTAGTTTTTTCCAAGGCTCTCAAGGAAAGTTATTGCTGTAGTTGTATGTTTTTTAATTAGTTTAATAACAGTAAATAATTTAATGAAGTAGGGAATGCTTTTAGATGACACAAGTCCATTTACACTGCCTGAGTATAGTTCAGACTTGCAGAGGGTGTTTGCAGAAACAGTTAATTTCAATGTTTTGCATTAGCTGTGGACAAAGCTTACAAGTTGCTACTGGATCAGGAACAAAAGAAGAGGGCCCTGGATGTAATTCAGGCAGGAAAAGAATACGTGGAACACACTGTAAGTATTTATAGTGCTGCTGTGTTTACAGGAAGTATTAGCAAGCCTTGGGCACTTTGTAGGAGGGTAAATGTTAACATAGCAATGCCTACTGGCATAACTATGACTGCTTATGTGGTCTCTACCACTTTGCTGTGGTGATCATGAATAGTGTGTGCCTAAAGCTGTAATTCACCCTTAGAGCTCAGGATGAGGAGTGGCTAGGACACTGCTCTGATCTCCTTTCTTACCACTCCTGTTTTGTGGAGAGGGAGATTTTTTTTGTCCTCTCTTTTCATGTCACATTACCCCATTATGAGAGTGGAAAAGCGGAGCAGCCATGGTGACATTTGACCATTGAGTTTTATGCTTGTCTCTCTGAAGGGGTTGGAACATGGGCTTGAGATATGAGTAAACTTTTTTAAGAAATAGGAGGAGCCTACATGTTTGTATTAACAAGAGGGAAAGTCTCAATTGAAATATATTCAGTTAGAGCTGGTGTTTTTTTTTTTTTTGTATTTGAATCTGCTGAGTGGTGGGAAATGTTAAGGTGTCTTGTTTGAGGTAAGAAAGGTTCTTTTAATTTTTTACTTTATGGAGCAAGAATCTTGAGGCCATTTATAAGATGTTTTAATCGGGAGTGAATGTGGATGTAACCTTTTTTTTGAAAAGCTTTGGAATCTGAAACAGAACTTTATAACCAATAATAATAAGTCCATTTTAGATGAGGAAAGTGAGTAAAAACAGGTGATGGATGGCCATAACTATATCCATTGGTTATGTGTTAGAAATGACACCAGAATAGGCCCAGTTCTGGTACAAATCAGAAAAGTACCTGACAATTTATCCTTTAATCATTCATTGGTGGTTATTGTAATTGCATTTCCTCTGTATTTTGCATGTAAACGAGCTGTCCTCCTCAGTCTTTCTGACCACAAGGTGGCAGTGGGGCCTTTATGAGCCTGAAGATTCCCTTAATTGTTTAATGGAATAATGTCGTTCTTGTTTGACTTCTGGGTGTTTGGATCTCAGTGGTTGCCAAAGTGATAAAAACAGTTAACATGATATGAAAATTAATTGATTTAAAGGGGTTTCTAGTGAAAATGATCAACAATGCAATTGTAGCAATGCCAGAAAAACAATACTTAAAATAATCCACAGCTTCTTCTAAAACTTGACAAATGTATTTTCTTTGCTATAAAAACATAACCACAAGCTGTGAAAGATAAATTGGTTATGTGTTGAATTTATCAAAGGCTTTTTTGACCTGACCTAGTATTTGATAAGTTGGGGACAGCCCCCTTGCTAGTCCCCTTTCATCCTTCCAGGTAGATTGTATTTTAGGTGAGGCTGGTAAAAGGACTCTTGATTCCTAGTTTTCCTTGATTGCATTGCTGTTTAGGAGGGGAAAGTGAGAGGCTTGTCTTTGTTCAGTGCAGACTTATTACACTCATATGTATAGAAAAGTGAATATGTTATGTTTGCAGCTTAATGTATATTCTCAAAAGTATGAGTGCTCATTTTTGATGACAAAAATTCTTTTTAGGTGAAAGAGCGAAAAAAGCAATTGAAGAAGGAAGGAAAACCTACAAATGTGGAGGAAGATGATCCAGAGCTGGTGAGTTAAAATATGGGAAAAGGGGAAGCCGGGATGGCTCGGTGGGTTAAGTGCTCACTTTGCAATGCCGGGGACCGAGTTCTGGCCCCGGTCCGTGCGGAACCACACGCTGAACTGGGAGCTCGCCCGGTTCAGTTCTCTCTCTGTCTCTGTCTCTGTCTGTCTGTCTCTCTCTCTCTCTCTCTCTCTCTCTCTCTCTCTCTCTCTGTCAAAAATAAAAATAAATAAATTAAAAAATATACATATGGGAAAAGCCACCTTATCTTGTGCATGTGGGTTCACTGATTAGTGGGTTAAGAGAGGGAAGCCTAAAGAATAATGCATATGTGCTGTAAACATTTTGTTTTAACTTGAACTATTTTTTTTAAGGTTTAATTTATTTATTGTTTTTGATAGAGATAGAGAGGGACAGAGAAGGGGGAGGGCCCAGAACAGTCTCCATAATTGTATGCATTAGTTTTCAACATGGTGATGTTGCACATAGGTGGGCTTGGGCCGCCTCAAGCCAGGGGCTGAACCAGGGGGTGAGAACCGAACTGGGGGCCTCCTGCATGGGAAGCACACCCTAGTTCAGCATATGGGTCTGTATGGGCTGGGCCTGGGATTCAGTCCTCGGTTCCTGGGGCTGCAAAGCGAGTGCTTTACCCGCTGAGCCATCCTGGGTTCCCCCTGACCCTTTTTTTGGACATAGGATTTGGCCTTTTCTTTGAGCATGTTGGCTGATTGGAGTTTTTAGTTAACTTTATTTTATGAAACACGAAGCATTATCCATAGTTTCTATTTTAATTTCTTTTGATGTACATTAAAAGTTTAGGTACAAACCAAGAGTAAAGTCCTAGATATGTATTTTTTTTTAATCTTGTCTAGGTATCTCACCTGTATCTGCCTCAGTGGCAGTTATTTTTAGGGACTCATGTTTATTGAATCTTTCTAAAGCATTCTATTTAGTTTTAAAGATTTATTGTTTCTGACAGAGACAGAGAGAGAGAGACAGAGAGAGAAGAGGAAGGGCTTAGAGCAGTCTCCATAGTTGTACATCATTAGTTGTGACATGGTTTCATTCCACACAGGTGGACGTGGGGCTGCATAGTGTGGGGACCGAACTGGGGGTCCTCCTGCATGAGAGGCAGGAACCTTCGCTGCCAAGCCATCCGGTGGTTACCAGTTGTGCCGCAGTTTAGCATATGGGTTTGCACAGGCCAGGGCCAGGAATCAAACCCTGGACCTCACGATTGTGAGGCAAGTGCTCAACTGCTGAGCTATTACATCATCCCACAAATGACTCTTAAAAGCTGTATACTAGCCATGAGTTCTCATTGTGCTCCAGGTGATAATTTACAGAGATACGGAGAGCATCAGGTAATCTAATGGGTTGTTTAGTGGTGCTTGGTTAAGAGGGAGATTCTACTTAAATATTTGTGTCTGATTGCGTTACTAGCCTGGAAAATTTCAAATCGCTTTTTTTTTTTAATATTTATTGTTTTTGAGAGAAGGAGAGAGAGGGAGGGAGGGAGAGAGAAGGAGAGAGAAGGAGGGAGGGAGAGAGAAAGAGAGAGATAAAGAGAGAAGAGGGAAGGTCCCAGAGTAGTCTCCATTGTACATCATTAATTGTGACAGTTTTATTCCACAGAGGTGGATGTGGGGTTGCATGGGGCGGGAACCAAACTGGGGGCTTTCCTCATGGGAGGTGAGAACATTTACCACCACAGTTCAGTATATGGTTTTGCACGGGCTGGGGTCAGGGTTTGATCCCTGGACCTTGTGGTTGCAAGGCAAGCACTCAACCTGTTAAGCTATCCTGGCATCCTTCCAGTCATCTTAAACTTGCCTCAATTTAGGTCAATATGTTACTTATTTGTGTACCTGTCTTGCCTTTGAAGATATATAGAGGGGAAGCTGTCTTGCTAGGGAAACTTTCTTGCACCTGCTCTTGTTTCAATGGTTTTGCTAACAGTGACTGGTCCCATCTTCTGTGTGGTAACATTGCTTGGGACTATTAAGCCATATTTTTTACTAGCCACCTGTTTTGGGTTTACTCTCTTACAGTATTTTTTTAAGTGTTTCCTCCTCAGTCTTATTTTCCCTTCCCTTTAATTATCCTTTCTAGTTTTTTCTGAAGACCCTTTTATATATGAGATATTGTCTGGAAAGTATCCAGCCATGTAATATGAAAAATAGAGGCATTTATGGCTGAATTTTTTCCAGACAGCCCTTATATACATACTCCTTGTTTCTTCTAAGTTGTTAAAAACCGTAAATTTTTTAGTTGTCTTTTTTTTTTCTTTTCTGATTATAAAGAAACACATGCTAATGATAGAAAATATGGAAAAAGCAGAAAAACTTAAAAAAATTAAAAATCACCAGTAACTGTTCATCTAGGAGAGTTTCAAGCTTTTAACGATAGTAAAATACCCATTATAGACTCTTACTGCTCTGATATTTGTCCTTATTAGGGGTTGGAGTTTGTCAGCATTGCTTTCATTGATCAGTACCTAGCAGGGTAACAGTGTTAAGAGAAATGTGAAATTTTGGGACTCCTTTACTTTTTTTCCTTCATACATTAATTACTCTTTGCTCTAGTGTCTCTGATTTTTGGACATAGGCTCTATGAAATCTGCATATTTCTTTGTATATTTAATATATTTTTTGGGAAAAAGTTTTAGATAGAATTCTGTTTTTTATCTAAAATGTTATCTGTTCTGTCAGTGTTTTAGAATATAAATTCAGCTGCATACAACTGAAACCTAAAATGATGGTGATTTGAACAAGATAGCAATTTGTTTTCTCACCTGCATAATAGTCTTTGGGAAGATGGCCACTGGCATAGCAACCCTGGACCAAATGCTATCCAAGGACTCATTCTCCTCCTTTCTGTGACTCTGCCAACAAGGATGTTCTCCCATCCTCACAGTCCAGAGTAGAGGTAGGGAGCAAGAAAGGATAAGCCTACTCCTTCTAAGAACATGCCAGGAAATTTCTACATCACTTTTCCTAGTATCCCTTTGGCTAAAACTTAAGTTACATGGCCACATCTAGCTACAAGGAAGCCTAGGAAGCGTGGGCTTTTACATTGGGTGGTCCTGTGCCTTAAGGTAAGGGATTTTGGATGGATGGAGAACAGATAGTGAGGTAAAGTTGTGGGTGGGGAACAACTAGTAGCCCTACCACAGTCATTAGACCTGGAAGACTGGTCTGCTTGGTAGCAACTTCATGTCTCTATAAAGCACCTAGTTCGGTGCTTAGCACAGAGTAATTGTAAAAAATTAGTGAAAAGAAAGAATGGGGGAAGCCGGGGTGGCTCAGTGGGTTGAGCGCTCACTTTGCAGCGCCGGGGACCAGGGATCGTAACCCGGCCCCGGCCCGTGCGGAACCATATGCTGGACTGGGAGCTCCCCCAGTTCAGTTCTGTATCTCTCTCTCTCTCTCTCTCTCTCTCTCTCTCTCTCTCTCTCTCATAAAAAAATAAATAAATATTAAAAAAAAAAAAAAAAAAGAAAGAATGAAGTTATTTTTATGTTGTAAGGTCTTTGGAGGAAAGAGTCCTCCAAAATCTCTCTTCTTTTTTTTTAAGATGTATTGTTTTTGATGGAGACAGAGAGAAGGGGAAGGGCTCAGAGCAGTCTCCATAGTTGTATGTCATCAGTTTTCGCCATGGTTTTGTTCCACACAGGTGGGCGGAGACTGTGCAAGGCAGGAACTGGGCTAGGGGCTTCCTGCATGGGAGACATACCTCCTTGAGCCAGGGGCCGAACCGGGGGTCAAGAACTGAACTGGGGTCTCCTGCATGGGAAGCACACCCCAGTTCAGCATAGGAGTCCATACAGGCCAGGGCTGGGATTTGATCCTTGGTTCCTGGGGCTGCAAAGCAAGTGCTTAACCTGCTGAGCCATTCTGGCTTCCCTCCAAAACCTTAAGTGGTTGTGATAAACAGGTAGAACTTTTCCCTTATTGGTGCTGTTTATTAAAACAAGTTTTCTATGTGTCACCTGCATGGTGAAAGTGACAGAAAGATCTGATGGATGTGTTGTTTATCTCTCAAGAGAGCATCATTAAATGATTCTTTTTGAAGAATCTTTTTTTCTTTAAGATTTATTTTTATTTATTTTTTAATTTTTTGAGTGAAGGTGAGAGAGAGTAGTAGGGAGGGCCCACAGCAGTCTCCATAGTTGTACATCATTAGTTGTGACATGGTTGCATTCCACACAGGTGATGTGGGGCTGTGCAGGGTGGGAACTGAACCAAGGGCCTCCCTCATGGGAGGCGAGAACCTTCACTGCCTAGCCATCCTAGCAGTAATTAGTTGTACCGCAGTTCAGCATATGGGTTTGCATGGGCCGAGCAAGGGCTTGGAATTGAATCCCAGACCTTGCAATTGTGAGGGAAGCACTTAACTACTAAGCTATACTGGCATCCCCAAGAATCTTCTTTTCTTCCTGGGTTCTAATCTGCTTTTGTCTTGGACGCCATTTAAAAGTACTTAATTCAAGTTACTAGTAAAATATTTACTTAATTTCTTCTGTTCTTCATTTTCTTACAGTTCAAACAAGCAGTATACAAACAGACCATGAAACTCTTTGCTGAACTGGAAATTAAAAGGAAGGAGAGAGAAGCCAAAGAGATGCACGAAAGGTATTTTTCAACATATTAATTTAAACCATATCTAAATATCTAGGTTAACTAGCATTGCTCTTTGAGAATTTTCCTAATGAAGGAATTATGTATTATATATTTTATGAGACTGTCTAAAATAGTTATCTGAAACAGCCAAACTTTTGAATCACCAGGATACAAAATTCTGACTTTTGAGAAATACTGACTGACCTCCCTCCTCAGGGAGTTTATAATCAAGAGTGAGTGCTATATGTTTTTTTCCTGATTTTCTGGAGTGAAATAGACAGTTATTTAGGCCATTGTAATTGAGGCCAGAGCCCTTTGTGTGACTAATGGGGCTGGAGCTTTGGTGAGTGCGTAGTATTGTACAATGTAATTGATATTTATTGTTCTAAATTATAATTTCCCTTGCTCATCAGAAACTTTTTTTTTTAAGATTTATTTTATTGTTTTGACAGAGAGAGAGAGAGAGAGAGAGAGAGAGAGAGAATGGAGAGGGCCCAGAGCAGTCTCCATAGTTGCACGTCATTCGTTTTTGACATAGTTTCATTCTACACAGGTGGGCTCAGGGACCTGTAGGATGGGATCCAGGCCAGGAGGCATGCCCCCACGAGCTGGGGACCTCCCACATGGGAAGCATACCCCAGTTGGAAGCCGAACCAGGGGCCTCTCACATGGGAAGCACACCCTAACCCTAGTTCAGCATATTGGTCCACACGGGCTGGGGCCGGGACTTGATCCTCAGATCCGGGGGCTGCAAGGCGAGTTCTCAACCCGCTGAGCCATCCTGGCTTCCCACATCAGAAATATTTTTATTTTTATTTTTTTTATTGTTTTTGACAGAGAGAGAGAGAGAGAGAGATACAGAGATAGAGAGAGAACTGAACTGGGAGAACTCCCCAGTTCAGCACATGGGTCCGCACAGGCCAGGGCTGGGATTCGATCCTCGGTCCCTGGCGCTGCAAAGCGAGCGCGTAACCCACTGAGCCATCCCGGCTTCCCCCACATCAGAAATCTTGAGGTTAATTTAATTTTATGTATTTTGTGTTGTTGACTGGTGTTTAGCAATAACAAAGTTTTTCTCATTGAGGCTGTGGAAAATGTCCTTATTTTGGGACAGGGTTTTGTGCAGGGTTCCTCTTGCATAAGAACCTCTGCTACTATAGTAGTCATTCTGCTGAAGTAGAGTGGCCTGTGTTCTCCAGATAATGTCAGTGGCTGAGCCTAGAACCTCCCATTAGTGTTGACTGGGCTGGGATCATTAGTGATGATCCTCTCTGTCTTAGTTGTGTACCAGGGGGTTTTATCTCTTGCCCTACAGCTCTGCCAAAGTCTTATCTGCATGCTTTAGAATCATTCATTTGTGAAAGTACTTGGAGCCCTTTCCAGATAGCCATCTTTGGAGAACCTTAGGGAACAGATTTACTTTATATACTTGCTTCTATGGGGACATGCCTTAACTTACATGGTTAACACAGTCTCTTAAATATCATATAAATACTGTGGTCTCATCCTAGGAAGCGACAAAGAGAAGAAGAGATTGAAGCTCAAGAAAAAGCCAAACGGGAAAGGGAGTGGCAGAAAAACTTTGAGGTAAATTTCCAAGTTGTTCAGGGATTCTTATTCCAGAGTAAGAAAACTGCCCAGCGTAGAAACTTGATTCTTGGGGGCAATCCCAGGACTGACTGGGGCAGACAGTCATGGAAATGGGACATGTGGTGAAGAGCAGGAGCTTTGGAGCATCAGTCTGGTCCTGGCTCAGCTGCCTATAAGCTCTGTAGCCTTGGCAAGGGCAGTGAGTCCTGAATGGTGTTTTAGAGATTGTGGTAGGCACAGCTGCCAGTGGGCTCCAGAAAAATGCTTTGCACGTTTAATTCAGGGAGCAAACACGGAGTTGTGCCCTGCTTAGAGGTCTTTTGGTGGGAACTGAGGCTCTTGTGATCCTGCCTGCGTAGAGATTTACAACTTCTGAATTTGACTGCTCTTTGACACCTTAGTTACATCCTTTAGGTGCTCGGCTATAGTTAGTATTCTGAATTCAGCAATATTTGGTCTCGTCTTCTATAACATTTAGGTCTTGATAGGGATTGGCTAACCAGAGTTGATGACTTTGTTTCTATCACCCTGCATGCATGAAATGAGAAAATGAATAGGCCCCTTGATGAGGAAGAGACCCTGTGGTCCTCTCAGCACAGCTGGCTAGGCATTGTGCTGGCTTTGAGCCTCCATCCAAGCTTTGGTGGGGAGAAGAAAGAGTACAAAGAAAGAGTGGCAGTACTGCTGGCTAGCTGTATGGGTTTGAGAAAATGATTTAACCTCTCTGAGCTTGGTGTTGTCATTTGTGACATGCTAGGGAGACTGCATACACTGCAGTCAGCTTTTTGTGAGGATTAGAAATCGCATGTGCTGAGTATCTAGTCCAGAAGTCCGCAACAAATGATGGCCTCATTGTTGTGAGGAACATTACTCAGTTTGCCCCTCTCTTCCAACCTTTGGCTGGCTTCCCCTGCCTTCTAGGGGTGGTGTCTAACTTTCCTGGGCCCATAGACATGGGAGAAAAGCTCTGTTCTGTTCTACTCTTGGATTATTCCAGAGGACTGAGCTGGGCTACGGAGGTTGGCAGAGGAGGTTCAGGCCCTTCTTATTATTAACTAGTTTTCTCACCTCAAACCTCTTTTGTGCTTAGGAAAGTCGAGACGGTCGTGTGGACAGTTGGCGAAACTTCCAAGCAAATACAAAGGGAAAGAAAGAGAAGAAAAATCGGACCTTCTTGAGACCACCGAAAGTAAAAATGGAGCAGCGTGAGTGACCACCTGGGGTCACAGCCACCGAACCTTTTCCCAACTGTCTCCCCTCTTGCTTTGAAGGACTCATTCTTTCCTCCCATTTCCACCTCAACATAGAGTAGTATTTGCTTTTTAGTCCATTTTGTTTTCAATACAATTTAATATCAAATCAGAGTAATTCTTTTGTACATTGAAATGAGGGGCTTGGTTTAAAAAGAAACCTTCCTCTACCCCCTACCCCTAGGCCAACCAGGATTGGAAGGCACTGCCATTGGTGTTGCCTTCTCTTCCCACAGCTTGTAACTTAATGTTTTGTATTTCACTGAATTGTGATGGTTAGAAACTTCATGTATAGTTTGTAGAAATCATTCAATTAAACATATTGCTTAAAATGGTGTTGCTGTGACTTCAGAGACAAGCCTGGGGCACCTTAGGAAGCCCCTTTGCTTCAGTGTCCTGCTTCTGGTTGTG
>PVKE010006514.1:9181-54356 GCA_004027555.1 Craseonycteris thonglongyai | reverse complement strand
CCCCTGAGACCCCCTGAACCCCACTGTGCTTGAGCCCCACTGAGACCCCCCGAGCCCTGTTGAAGCCTCTGGCCTTGGTCCAGCCCCCCAGCCCCAGGCCCCTCCCACGCCAGCCCCATTACAGGAAACAATGTCTTGTTCGTGCACTAGGAACGGGGGTGCCGGGAAGGAGACGTTCCCTCCGTGCTGGGGTCCTGGCTGGCAGATCTCTTAGTGCCCCCACTGTAACGTCTCGTGGTTTTGTCTGAAGCTGGGGGCCACCAGCATTCTGGAAAACGCGCTCCAGGAGCGGGGACTCCAGGTGGCTCGCCAGCGTCTCCAGCGTTGACACTTGTTTAATTGTCGCGGGTCTGGAATGGCGTCAGCCTTCAGCTCCTCAATGGGTTACACCAATTCCAATGGCAGATGTTGACTGGAGGTCCTCACAGAATCGCTAAGCAGTCGCTCATCTCGTGACACGACAGGCGTCCTTGTGAGAACTCAGGTGTTACCCCAGGTGCACGCCGGGAAGCCACTCTGTTTTCTGTGCAGCTTGTGGAACAGGACTTGCCACAGTTACCTTTTGCTATTAAACATGCACCTCCTCACAACGTGTCCGCTCCTCAGATACCTTCCGCGACACAGAGGACTTCATTGCATAGACATTGGGGGCTGTGGGGAGGCGGGAGGTGTTCAGAGAAGACGGCCGGGCCTTGTTACTCGGACAAGTCAGACTGCGCCCCCTTTCTTGGGAGGGGTGGCCACAAGCTAGCGGGGTTGCAGCAACAATCTGAGGCGACACAAATGTAAAGTACGGGCGTGCAATAGCTAATGCACGGCCCCGTGTGACTACCAATCTGTGCTTCTTAATCCCTCCACCGTTTTCACTCAGAGACGGGGGAGGCGTTGAAGCTTCCTAAACTGGAATCGAAGCCGGCCAAGTGTTGGGATCTAAGTTCTTCCTCCCACACATCCCCGAGCCGCCGTTGTTGGAGATGTGACATGAATTCCCTCGTGAAGGTGATGGTTGACTGTTGGGACAGGGAACTGGCCAATTGTAAGCTGAACATGTGTCCTGAGACCGCCCAGGCCGCCCTGGTCCACATGACTAGGACGGCGTCTGCGGAGAACGCTGCCCTGCTCCCTCGCGCCGCTGAGCGGGAAGCGTCCTTTCCCGTCTGAAAGGGTGAGATTGGTGGCCTTTCGCCGCCGAGCGCTCTCGGAAGCGAGCAGCCTTTGAGACACGTTCATTAAGCACTTCCCGTCCCATCATCTAACAAGACGCTATCCAGCCCTGGCCTCGATCTGGGCCGGCCCTCGTGGGGTTTAAGGAAACCACTCGGAATAGAAGTGGACGCAGAGAGACACCCGACAGCGCGTGTCGTTCGAGGGACAGCGTGATGGCAGAGGGAGTGGCACGTACGTGCGGTGGACTTGCTCAGCCCTCCCCGAGAGCCGGCCTTGCAGCGGTTCCGTTACGTGCAATGCGGGGGAGGCAGAAGGTGGGGGTGTTGGTGTTACTCTGGGAAGTGGCACCGAAGGTCCGGCAGGACTGCAGAGCAGAGAGGAGTGGCAGCGGGAAGACCCCAGGAAGGAGCCGGCACCCCACTCTTGTTCTTTCTGGAATCCCATCCACAGCTCGGCTCTGGCTTGTTGTTGTTCTTGTCATTGAAGCGGTCGCCTTTGGTGACCTCAGGCATGGAGGCAGCCCGGTCCGTCATCATGGGACCGCTGCCCACTGCCTGCCGTTGCGTGGTCCTCGGGAGAAGGATGATTTTTACCAAGTTCCCGACACGTGAAAATGGCAGGATAGTCAACTATGCATGTCCATACAGGAGGTATGAGAACCCAGCCACACTCATTCGATTGCCTGTTCCCCTCAGCTGTTGCCCACGGCAGTGACGGAGTCTGGTGGCTGCGACAGAGGTGGGGGAACCCCTAAAATGTTTGCCATCTGTCCCGCTGAGGGGCAGGTTTGTCCCCGGCTGCCTCCTGGTCAGATATTGAGAACCTTGTCGTGTGCTTAGGAGTAGGCAAATCACAGGACCTCCGGCTTCCAAACGGACACACATACAAGTAAGAAAATAAATCTAATGGCCGACTTTTGGACCTGGTTTGCCCTTTTTCTCACCCAATTTTATCAACCAGTGAAAGGCCTGTGCAGTGTGTTTAGAAATAATGGGATGTCGTGTTGCACGACCTCGAGGTCGGTTATTGGGACATAACTGCCCTCAGAGTGCTGGCCTGGTTCACATCCCCTCCGTGTGCGAGGGCGCAGTTGCCCGACACCCGCGTCTGCAGGGGGACACTTGCTGGTTACTGTCTTCTGGAAACACATCGTCATCCTTCATCCGTGTTTGGGGTTGAGTGATTTGACCTCGTTAAAAGGAATGTGCACACAGCTCCTATATCTTATCACTTCAGATGTATCTGTATTTTGTGGTGGGATTAAAAAGTCAGCACTCACGGGTTTCGATTTGGGTGTGGCCGTGAGGTTATTCGTTTCATTCAGACGAGCGTGGAATGCTCAGGCCTGTAACGGCAAAACCGTTCTCAAAGGCTTTCCGTTCCCCCTGATGAGTGGGTGTCAGGGTCCTTCTGGAACCGGAGCTGCAGGCCGAGGAGGGAGGCGCTCCTGCAGCATCAGCTTCCTTGCAAGGCCAGCCTCTGATTGGGGTGTGCCTGCCCCCAAGACCAGCCTCTGATCGGGGTGTCCCTACCCCCAAGGCCAGCCTCTGAAAAGGGATGTTTCTGCCCCCAAGGCCAGCCTCTGACAGGGGTGTCCCTGTCCCCAAGGCCAGCCTCTGACAGGGGTGTCCCTGCCCCCAAGGCCAGCCTCTGACAGGGGTGTCCCTGCCCCCAAGGCCAGCCTCTGATCGGGGTGTCCCTGCCCCCAAGGCCAGCCTCTGAAAAGGGATGTTTCTGCCCTGGCCTGTGGCAGATAAGACGTTCACTAGTTCCCTTTGTGTCTGTGACTAAGGTGACCCCTTACGGGGAAGCAAATGCAGAAAAATATCCACTGAGACAGTTGTGAGTGGAAACGCTCCATCAAAGTTGCCCGCCCCAAGTCTGAGCGACTTACAAAAAATCTCAGGGACATTTCCAGCCACTGATTCTACTGTGGGAACATTTGGGGCTTACACACAAGTTGTTTGCTTTCCATTCCATTCACTTCTGCTCTGTTTGTGTATGTCCATCCATTTGTTTCCTTCTATCTGTTGACACGTGTTTATGCCCTTTCCTGTTTGGGGTCACCTGTCAGATGGAGCTGATTGACAGCCCCAGCACCCCCCAGGGACCAGGCTCACGAGTTACCGTCTTCAGTGCCCGGGATCGGAAACAGGCTTAACATTCAAAGCAGAGTGGAGCGAATCTTGCAGCTGTTCAGAGATTGGCATTCCATGCCCTTCCGTGGACACGCCCAGGGTACGTGCAGCCCAGCCCCCGCTCACAAGTGCCCGGACTTGTTCCGTCATCCGTGGCTCAGCCGCAAAGCCTCACGGAAACCTACACGACGGGCATTGACCCTGTCCCCGGGGATTGCTACGCAGATGAGAACAAGACGTCCCGTGATGACAGAGGGCCTGCACGTGACTCAACTTCAGACGCTCGGATTTGATGAGTATGCCGCTGGGGTTCGGACCATGGCCTCACACTGGAGACTCCGGTTCAACGTGGACGCAGGCGCCTGTGAGCACAGACGCCCTTTCGAATGTTTGAAGCCGTCCTTCCGTTTAGAAAATCATAGTTGTTCTGTGCACGGAACGGCCCTGTCAACCCCTTGCTTTCAGCTGCGATGAGTCAGAGGCAGTCGCAGAAGCTCAAGTGTTTATCTGAAAAATACTTTTTTTTTTTTTAAGTTTTATTTATTTATTTATTTATTGACAGAGAGAGAGAGAGAGATACAGAGACAGAGACAGAGAGAGAACTGAACTGGGGGAGCTCCCAGCTCAGCATATGGGTCCGCACGGGCCGGGGCCGGGATTCGATCCTCGGTCCCCGGCGCTGCGAAGTGAGCGTTCAACCCACTGAGCCATCCCGGCTTCCCCAGAAAAATACTTCTTGGTACTTAGCTCCATCGTGGAGACTAGAGGGTTCGCTTATGCGCCCATAAATCCAGGATCCGGCGGGGACCGGGACGAGTACATGCAGCTGACCAAATACCGAGCCAGGATGGATTCCTTCCCTTTCCTCTTTCTTTCTTTTTTTCTTGTGAGTGACTTGACGTTTACTTATCCTCTTCACCCACCTGCACATCAGCTTCTTCATCCGTTTCCTCTGAGATTCTGAGTCAAGGGGAGAAAGTGGTGAAAGACTAACAATGATGAGACATGGAGCGGGAAAGAAGGTTACGTCAACCAGAACGCCGCCTTAAAGCGCCTGCTCTTCTCTGTCGCGTGTTTATCCTAAAGCATGTGGCCTGTGTTTGTTTTCTGCCTTCTGAGAGCGTTGCCCCTATTCCTCTATCCGTGCAAGGACCGCCTCGCTGCATGTGTGCTCAGTTTAGAGCACACCCCACTCACCCACCCATCACACTACGGCCCAGCCCGTCCGGGAACCGGCGTGATTACTGCCCACGTTCAAGTAAGAGGTAACTGAGCCCCGATCAGGACAGGCGACACCCCCAGGGCGGCGTGGTCGGTGCCGTTGGTACGTGCGTAATACAGCTCCCGTTTTTGCTTCTTTGAACAGGGACACACAGAGCAGCACATTATCTGTTTCTGATTCCCCCTCGTCTACAAAATCCATTCAACGTAAGCCACGGAACTCAACAGATTTTACTTTTGTGGGACAGTTTAGTCTTTCTATCATTTATTGCTCATGAAAATCCATGGTGGAGACTTCAATTCAAAAGTCGCCCACCCTGAAAATGTAATTAAAGTTGAAAATGAAAAGATGTCAGTTGTGTTGCAAAGTAAGTTGTGTTGGGCACGCCTTGGAGTAAGCGGACAGGCGGTACTTACTGAGCACGCCTTGGAGTAAGAGGACAGGCGGTACTTACTTCGTGAGTGGTGAGGTCTGCCCGCTTTGCCCGTCAGCTGTCAGGGTGCACACGTGTCGAAACGCCCATGGGGTGTCACCGAGAACCTTCCACATCACAGGCGGGAAAACGGGGAGTTGTGAGGAAGACAGGCTTCGCTTACAACAAAATCATTACTTTAATATCCTCTTTACAACATTCGAATAAAAAGACTATTGGCTATAGCTTAGCTTTTTAAAAAAGATTTATTGTTTGAGACAAGGTGACAGAGAAAGAGAGACAGAGAAGGGGGAGGGCCCAGAGCCGTGTTCATCGCTGTATGTCCTTAGCTGTGACGTGGTTTCCTTCCACACAGGTGGACGTGGGACCGTGCGGGGCAGGAACCGAGCCCGGGGCCTCCCGCATGGGAGGCGGGAGCCTTTGCCACCATCCTGGCGGTTACCAGCTGCTCCGCGGTTCAGCATCTGGGTTTTCAGGGGTTGGGACCCGGATGTGATCCCTGGAGCTCATGGCTGCAAGGCAAGCGCTCCACCTGCTGAGCCTCCCGGCCTTCCCTCGCTTAACTTTCTGAGACGGGAACTTTCTGCACAGAATCCAAGTCACTTAAAAGCGATTCACCTCTGTTGTTTGTTATGAAGCTCAATCCCATTATGTTTCCAACAGAATTACTACATAATGACAAGAATATACTGAGTTAAATTAAATTAGTTTTTTTTTTCTGGTCCGCTAGAGATCACACATTTTAATGAACTAAATATGAATTTAAATGTTAATACAGGGGCAGCCGGGATGGCTCAGTGGGTTGAGCGCTCACTTTGCAGCCCCGGGGACCGAGGATCGAATCCTGGCCCCGGCCCATGTGGACCCATATGCTGAGCTGGGGAGTGTCCCCCAGTTCAGTTCTCACTGGAGTGAGACCCCGGCCCAGTTCCTGCCCTGTGCAGCCCCGCCCACCTGTGGAATGAAACTATGTGGAAAAACCAATGATGTGCAACTATGGAGACTGTTCTGGGCCCTCCCCATCTCTCTGTCTCTGTCTCTCTCTCTCTCTCTCTCTGTCTAAAACAGTAAAAATAAATCTTTAAATGTTAATGCATAGATTGAACTAGACTCCTACTAGGGAGTATTTTTCTTTTTTCTGTGGTTATACAATATTAACAAGAACAGCTCTCTTCTTTAAAGGTAACAAGCAATAATCACGCTAATAATCAGTAGATGGTTCTGTAGTCAGCTCCTCAATGTGGTCCCGCTCTCTGAAACTGCTCTCACAGGCGACCTGTCTTGTTAGCACCTTTTTTTTTTTTAATTGTTTTTGACAGAGAGAGAGAGAGAAATACAGAGACAGAGTGAGAACTGAACTGGGGGAGCTCCCAGCTCAGCATATGGGTCCGCACAGGCCGGGGCCGGGATTCGATCCTCAGTCCCCGGGGCTGCAAAGTGAGCACTTAACCCACTGAGCCCTCCCGGCTTCCCCTTGTTAGCACCTTTATCCTATATTTCTTCCAAAGTTGTCTTCTGTCAGGTCAGACTTGCTCAGAGTGTCACTGTCCTTAAACGTGTGTCAGGATATCTTCATGCTTACGTTATACCCCAGTGTTTGTGGTGCACTAACAGTGGTTTTGTGCTGAGTAGTGCTGCACGTTGGACCGGGACACAGTCTCTCTGCGGTCACTGCATCCACCAGCACCATGTGGGGACAAGGTGAGTGAGCCCTGTGAGTGCGGTGAGGTGGTTCAGAGGCTTCCACACGGAGCCTGGCAGGGCACGTGTGTGAGCTACGAAGGAACACGCGTGTGCCTGAGCGGCCTGCGTTGAGCACAGTCACCCATTGAACGTATTATAGCCGGGGTGGGGGAACGGGGACATACGGGCTCAGAACCTGGGAAATTTCTAACCAGAGCTCTGACCGAAACAAACAGAAGTCCTAATGAAAAACCATCGCGTGGAAAACGGCACGGAATTCCTAATAAACGCAACGTGCTGGGGGGCACGGAGCGTCCCTGTAATAGCGGAGGCGAAGGCTGCCGGGTGACGGGACAGGCTGGGGCGGCTGCGGCTGGCAGACCTTGGACACGACACAGCGGCGCTGGCAGGCTTTGCCCAGACGCCGTGTCGCCGGCAGCGGCCGGGCCACTGTCTGCTTGTTTCTTTCCACAAAGACCCAGGAGACGCTTCCAACGTGCGGCCCAACAGGACCAGGAGGGGAAGCGTAGCGTCCGCGGCACGTGTTACAGAGGCGCGTGCCTGCCTGTCCCCTGTGGTCACCTGTGTTAGAGTCCTTTGCGTGCTCTTGGCGACACGGAGCCCGCAGAGGACTCCTGACGTTACAGTCACACCTGGTCTGTCCCACCGGCTACAAGAGCGTTTTAGGAAGCGCACGCCCGGGGCAGCCCAGGCTGCCCTGCATCGGCGGCTTGCAAATGTCTGGGCTCCTTCCTTCTTACTTTTTTGTAGCAGGCTGGGTGCTGGGAGATGCTGATTATCTGCAGATGCTTCTAGAAGACGTAAGTGTAAGGTGACCAGATGTTAACATGGGTAAAGCGGGACACCACTGACCGGGGGGAGGGGGTTCTTGATTAAAAATTGGGTCTATCTCCTGCCGTTCCCTAGCTTGTCGCGCATTCTTTCCAAACATCGGGACTTTTTTAAAAAGTCCCCGCGGGACGCGGGACAAATTGTTAAAAATCAGGACTGTCCCGCCAAAAGCGGGACGTCTGGTCACCCTACCCAAGGCCACTGCCCCCAAGGCCACTGTCCCCAAGGGGCCCTATGGTGACCAGATTGTAACATTGGTGAAGCGGGACACCACTGACCGGGGGAGGAGGGGGTTCTTGATTAAAAATTGGGTCTGTCTCCCGCCGTTCCCTAGCTTGTCGTGCATTCTTTCCAAACATCGGGACTTTTTTAAAACGCCGCGGGACGCGGAACACATTGTTAAAATTCGGGACTGTCCCGCCAAAAGCGGCACGTCTGGTCACCTTACTATTAAGTGACCTTGAATCACTTTGGCTCCATACTGTCTGTTAGTAACACGGGCCTATGTTTTAAGATTATCTCGTAAGTGCGAGGGGCATTTCAGTGCCTGTGACTTAGGATCCAGCTGACCTTATCCTCCTGATTGTCTGGGGACAGGGGCCGTTCTTTGTCAGCTGTAACCTCCCCTCTTACGCACAGTCAGCTTCCAGCGCCTTGACTGTCGTGACACACGCGAGCCCTTTTCTCCCAGACAACACGTAGAGCCGGAACCGATGGAAGCTCCCGTGAAGAGCGCAGCTAGGAGGGCGGAAAGGAGGCTCATCTCACAAATCCTACCTGAAGAACACGCGCCAGACCGTGTTCCGTGATCTCACCCCGTCTCCTTCTGTGCTTTTCTCAAGTGGAAACGTTAACACCTCACAGCAAAAAGGGACGCGTGAGGCTGATCGAATTGCAGAAAAGGACAGAAAACTGCCAGCGATTCTGAGTGGCAGGCGTGGGGAACACGGCCCCGCGTTCTTCTAAACAAAACCTGCCTCTTTGATTTCCGTTACGTCCCCTTCTTTTCTTCCTTTTCTTTCTTCCGTGAAGAGATTTTGAGCAATCCAAAGGAAGACTTGAGAAGAAGAAAAGTTGCGCTTTTAATGACGGGGTGTTTGAAGGAGAGGACACGCTTGGAAGCCCGCCGTTCCAGGCGAGACGCCCCGGATCCGCTTCAGCTTCGATCGCGGACTCGCTCCTGCTCGGCCCTGGGTCTCGGGTGGATGCGGAACCTGGTGAAACCGTGATCTGCGCTTCCCAGTGCAGCTCGTATCTGTGGTCTCTGAATGTAGAAACCGGTCTCAGTGAATGCGAATCGAACCCCGTGTACAACCCTCCCAGGGAGACACATACCCCTCCTCCACCTTGAGGTCTGAACAGAAAGGGGACTCACATGTGACACGTGTGCAGTCACCCCGTAACGACACCCCTGCGAAGGGGAGTTGTGTTCCGTGCGGTGGCCGTGGGTCCCCGTCTGTGAAGAAGCGTTCCGTGGACAGCAGGCGAACTTCAAATCGTAACAGGGGGTCTGGCGACTTCCCCCATCTGCCTGGTGAGGAGGTAACTGTGAATGGATTTGGAGAGACTGTGGGGGCCGTCAGGTCAGACAACACTGCCGCCCCGCCCCCGCCCCAAAGGCTGCGGTTTCGGGACAATCCGGTAGGAGAGGAAGTGGGAGGGGTTTGCTGGAAGGAGGGTCTGAATCCTGTCAAGGAAAAGGGGGTAGGGGGGCCGGGGGCTGCGTCCCCAGCTTCTGGGGAGGCTGTTCTCACGATGGAGGTGTGATGGCAACACCTGAGGGAAGTAGCTCCCAAGAGAACAGAAACATGTTGCATGTTAGACGGCGTAGCTCCACGTGGTCCTAATGTAAGGTGACCAGACGTCCCGCTTTGGGAGGGACAGTCCCGATTTTTAACAATTTGTCCCACGTCCCACGGTGTTTTAAAAAAGTCCCGATGTTTGGAAAGAATGCACGACAAGCTAGGGAACGGCGGGAGATAGACCCAATTTTTAATCAAGAGCCCCCTCCCCCCGGTCAATGGTGTCCCGCTTTACCCATGTTACCATCTGGTCACCTTATCCTAACGCAAGGAGAGCGGGGACATCCCCCTACCGGGACCCCACAGCAGCTTCCCAGGGGCGTTTGGAAAAGGACAGGCGTGAACGGTGACCAAGCAGACACCCCAGGTGACTGAACAGACATCTGCATTCACAGCATCGGAAGGAACCAGCCCCAGCTTTGGTGAAAGCTGTTTTTAAACACGGGTGTTGTCTTACGTTGTGCTTGCAGCAATACAAGGTGGGTAGGTGTGGCACGCCTGCTGTGAGCGCGACACCGTGCCATGCATCCCGTGGGTCCCCGTGACGTGCCACGTGAGACGGTGTGTCGCATGTCACATGGGTCCCCTGATGGTGCCACGCATCCCATGGGTCCGACCACTCAGCTGCCTCATCTCCCCCATTAGGGAGAGACTGCGGTGCTCAGCATCCCATACAGCTCTCAAGGTCAAGGTCGCTGAGCGAGGACGCAGCAGACCGGCTGTGTGGCCCCGGGCTTTCCTGTTGGAGGGTTTACCGTGTAATCGGAATAAAGGGAAAGCAGAACCATTGACGTTCGGCATCTCTGTTGCTGTTCAGTGTGGGTTACAGTCTCCTTGCCTGGATGAGAGCCTTATCCAGTAGATGCGTTGTTATTTTTTTAAGATTTATTTTATTGTTTTGACAGACAGTGAGGGAGGGCCCAGAGCAGTCTCCATAGTTGTATGTCATCAGTTTTCGACATGGTTTCCATCCATCCAGGTGGGTGGGGCTGCACAGGGCAGGAACTGGGCCGGGGTCTTGCCCCGGTGAGAACTGAACTGGGGGCACTCCCCAGCTCAGCATATGGGTCCACATGGGCCGGGGCCGGGATTCGATCCTTGGTCCCCGGGGCTGCAAAGTGAGCGCTTAACCCACTGAGCCATCCCGGCTGCCCCCAGATGTGTATTCAGTCCATGACTGTGAAGCTGGAAGTAGCAGAAGGGCACCGATGAGGCCTGGCTCCGAGAAGCTAGAGGCAGTAGCTGCACCCCGCACAGCAGTGAACTTGATGGTCACTAGCAGCCCTGGTGCAGGACGTGTGTCTGCAAGAGAAAGAGCGACTGGCTGTCAAAGAGGCAGCCCTAGCAGACTGCCCGCGTTCACGTCAGCACCCGGGCGGCTCAGGAAGATGCAGGGCAGCGTCCAATACGAGGGAGGACCCCAAAATCCCGAATTCGTTCATAAAAAAGTGTGTGTTTATCCTTACATGTTTAAGCTTCAGTCTCCTTCCACGCCCTCTCCGTTCGACGCAGTACACCTGAGACTAAGGTGACCAGACGTCCCGCTTTGGGCGGGACAGTCCCGATTTTTAACAATTTGTCCCGCGTCCCACGGCGTTTTAAAAAAGTCCCGATGTTTGGAAAGAATGCACGACAAGCTAGGGAACGGCGGGAGATAGACCCAATTTTTAATATTTATTTATTTATTTTTATTGTTTTTTTGACAGAGAGAGAGAGAGATACAGAGACAGAGACAGAACTGAACTGGGAGAGCTCCCAGTTCAGCATATGGTTCCACACGGGCCGGGGCCGGGATTCGATCCCTGGTCCCCGGCGCTGCAAAGTGAGCGCTCAACCCACTGAGCCATCCCGGCTTCCCCTAGACCCAATTTTTAATCAAGAACCCCCTCCCCCCCGGTCAATGGTGTCCCACTTTACCAGTGTTAACATCTGGTCACCTTACCTGAGATGCTTGTTCCACGGCTCACAAGCGTTTCTGAACTCGTCGATTTTGGTGTCTTTTAGTGCTTCTGCCGTTTTTTGTTTCGCGTCTTCCACATCAGCAAAACATTTCCCTTGCAGGATTTTTTTTTCATCCAGGCAAACAAACAGACAAAAAACGTTGCTTGGTTGGTCCCCAATGCAGATGAGCTCCCAGAACACTCACCCGGCAGGGGAAGCCTGGCTGCACGGGTCCCGCCCTCCAGAAGAGCCGTCCATGTGGGGGGTGGCCCCCCGTAACCACGCAAGGCCGGACGGTGGAGGTACGGCTCTCACACCAACTTTTCAGCCGAAGCGGAGTTTCCCGGGGCCGGGCCTCTCCCAGAAGATGCCCAGAACCCGGGGGCCTGGTTGCCTCCCTTTCTGTATTGTCACCGCTCAGGTGCCACCAAACCAGTTATGACTTCCCCGGTCAGCCTGCTGCCCCACACGTCCTCCCGAACGCTGGCCTCTGGCCCGTCTCCCTCGTCAGCCTCCGAGCCTTTCCCAGCATTCCTCCTGCTTCAGCCCCGATCTGGGTGGCCCCTGAGCACCCACGTCCTTAGGGACCCTCTCTGGTGGCGGCTGTTTGCGTTCCCACCGCCCCTCCCCCCCAGGGGCCAGGCGGTTGGGTCTGTGGCTGCCCCTCTTCGGGGCTCTTCTCTCACGTGCACGGTGCTTCCTGAGCAGTGATGCCAAGTCACGTGACCTTTCTTGAATCAGTGTCGTTAACCTTTGACTCATTCCATTTTAGAGACGTTTAACTCTGCCCAAAGCCACGGCAGTGGTCCACACAGTCTTTTTACGGGAATTTACCGTATTTTCCGGCGTATAAGACGACCGGGCGTATAGGACGACCCCCTAATTTTACAGTTAAAACATAGGCTTAGGCCTATATTCGCTGTATAAGATGATCCCCCCCTTCCGAGGCTGTAGTCTTATACAGCGAATATAGGCCTAAACCTATGTTTTAACTGTAAAATTAGGGGGTCGTCTTATATGCCGGAAAATACGGTACTCAGATCCAGCTACGAACCGCGCATTTTCCACCTCACGCTCAGACTGTGGAGCGAGGCTCCCTGGCTTGTTACGTTGTCATCAGAGAAACGGTACAAACCATTTTATCTCGTCATGTAAGTAGATATCACCCGTCTGGCTATTTTCTCTTAAAGTTTTAACGCCTGGTTCCACACAGTAAAGACCAAAGAGTCCGGACGCGTGGGCGCGTGTGCACGGCTGCGTGCACGCTTTTAGGAGTCATGTGAAGGGTTTACTATTACAGAAAGTGTCCGTCCACACACGAGTGTGCAAGCCCCACAGCAGTTCCCGAGCGGGAAGAAAAGGAAGCAGGGAGAGAAGTGACTGTCCAAGTGTCGCCCTCGGGAAGGGGCCGTGTCGGGCGGGCGTCTGTGGCGTCCACGCTGAGGGCACGGAGTGGCAATTACGTCCCCCCTCTCTCAGCGGAGGGCTCCGCTTCGCAGAGTCGGGCGGTTCCTCCCCGAGGTCCCCGTGGAGGTGGGCACGGGGCTCCCGGAGGAGTTTCCAGACCTTCACTTTGGAGCTGGCCTGGCTGTGCTGCGGAGGAGGGAGTGAGGTGGGGCGACTAGAAACGGGGGGCGGGGGCCGGTGCTGCACAAGTCCTGGAGCAACGTGGGGGTCTCCCACCCAAGACACCACCCCGGTGGGGGAGCGGGGAGAACGGCGATTCAGGACACGACAGAGAGACTGAGTCCTGTGGGAGCGAAGAGGAAAGACGATCAGAACAGCTTCCCAGGGAAGCCGGGATGGCTCAGCGGGTTAAGCGCTCGCTTTGCAGCCCCGGGGACCGAGGATCGAGTCCCGGCCCTGGCCCGTGTGGACGCATAGGCTGAGCTGGGGGGAGCTTCCCATGCGGGAGACCCCCAGTTCAGTTCCCGTCCTGCACGGCCCCCGCCCACCTATGTGGAACGAAACCATGTCACAACTAATGACGTGCAACTGTGGAGACGGCTCTGGGCCCTCCGCCTTCTCTCTGTCTCTGTCAAACAATAAAATGAATCTTTAGAAAAGGAACAGAAATGCCGTGTGCTGTGTGAATTCCTGACGAGCAGCCATGTCAGACGATGCACGGTGGAGTCCGTGGGCCATGTTGTCCTTGAGCAGAACGGGGACGAGTGCGGTGAAGCCAGAGGAAGCCTTCCCTGCGGGGCGGACAGGAGTGGCTCAGAACCGCGAGGCTGTGTGCACGGAGGCCCTTCACTCAGCCGGCCCGGCCAGCACCTCGGGGCTGAGCAGTGTCTCTGAGCGGCACTTACTCCGGACGAACTGCTTTGACTTTGGTTGGCTCTCTCCCCAGAATTGCTAACAGCAGTTAAGCGGCTATTAATATTTGGAAAAGCACAGGAAGGGCATCTCGTGGGCATGGCTGGAGCCCCAAACTGGCGGGCACGTGTCGCGAATCAGCCGGCCCCCTCCCTCGGAGGACGGAGGGGCGGGACTTTAATGGTGTAGGTCTTCGGTAGCTGCATCGTGACAAAACTCATGGGTCGTTTCACGGCCGATCTGAGTCGACGTTAGATATCTGTGGCCACAGATCGGCAGAGCGGTTCTCACGTGCGAGACGTGAGAGGCAGACCGCACGGAAGGAAGACCGAATCTTTGCGGCTTTGAGATTAAGCTGCGTGACTGCCGGGACGTGGCTTCCAGTCTCCCTGTTTTAAGTCTCTCCAGTGGAGGCCCCACCCACGGAACAAGATCAGTTTTAAAACGCGGGAGGAGGCCGGGAGAGCTCAGCAGGTGGGGCGCTTGCCTTGCAACCGAGAGGTCCAGGGATCGAATCCTGGCCCCGGCCCGTGCAGACCCACGTGCTGAACTGCGGTGCAGCCGGTCACCGCCAGGATGGCGGCAAAGGTTCCCGCCTCCCACGCGGGAGGCCCCCAGTTCGTACATCCTCACGTCCACCTGTGTGGAATGAAACCACGTCACAGCTAATGACGTACAACTATGGAGACTGCTCTGGGCCCTCCCCCTTCTTTTTCTCGTCTCAAATAATAAAATAAATCTTTAAAAATGAAATTAAAAAACGTCTCTGGGAAAAAGGCAGTGTCACAGCATTAACAACAGCTGCAGGCAGGATCTCCGCTCCTTGGCGACCTGAGTTGGGGTCTTCCTGGCGTGTGGCCGGGAGGGCACCTCTGAGCAAGCGGTGTCCTGGCGATCGCCCCGCGGCCAGCAGCCGGCGCTGGCTCCCGGCAGTGGCTCCGTCCGGTTTGGGCTTCGCTCAGGACCGGCGGCCTCGCAGCAGAACAGGTGCTGACCGGCTTGCTGGCCACTGCGGGAAGCAGCGCCGGGGCTGGATTGGGTCAGTTACTAAAAGTGGATCTGACTTGTCCTCACCGCCGGGAACCGGGCGGCCGGCCCCCTGCTGGCGTTTGGAGGGCGCCCGCCGAGAAGTAGCCCGAATGTCTGCAAGCTGCACCTGAGCCGTGTGCCGGGGCGCGTGGAGGGTGCGCGTCCCGAAGCCCCAAGAGGAGCCCGGAGCTGCTCCCTGGCCGTCGTCCCGGCCCCGCCGATCGGGCGATATGCTTTCTCGCTTCCGCCAAGCCTTCTCTAGATTCTACGGGGCGCTGCTCGTAAGTGCCTTCCTGAGTTTTTAAAAAGCGCAGCACCCGGCCGTGGTTTTATGTTTTTTAGGGAGCGTTCCACCCATCGTGTTTGGAGCCAAACTGGCCAGCCAGCTCAGTGGTTATTTTTTCAAAGTCACGCATGACGTTCGTGAACTTTTCCCCCGCCCTTGTTAATATTTTACTTCGTACGAAGGGCGGAGGCTGGTTTGTTAACCGTTACGTTCTCGTCGTTTCCTGTGTGTGGGTGTGAGCGGGCTGGCGTGTTTCTGTTTGCCTGTAGGCTTTGGCGGCGACTTTCCCGTTCTGCTTCGCCTCCGCTCTCCCCCTGGTGTGATTTGATCTCGTCCTTGACTTTGCTGAAGGTCGTTACTCTGGCGTTGCCGCTGCGCACTGATCCCGGGATGAGCCCGGCCAGCGAATTCCCCGTGGGTGACTCCAGTCCCTTAGGAGCGTGGAGCTCGGCGGGGGTGGGGCTGTGTGTACTTGTTTTCTAATTTCTCGTAGTTTTTCCCCTCACGCTCCTTTTGTCTCTGGTTGTAACCCACCTCTCTCCTCCGCCTCCCCCCTATTCTTTCTTCCCTGAGACAGTCAACAGGGAGGCGGGTCCTTGTTCTAGGCTTGGTCTATGGGACTTTGTCACCAGGACCCTCATCCCATCCCTCTGGCTCTTCCTCTCAGGACCATTTAGTTCCACTGCAACGTTGCTAATTCCTAGTTCTTTTCCGTGCCCCGTCCTGTTACTGATCCCGGTAAACAGGAGGATGTCAGCTGGTCAGCGGCGGCTCCATGAGCGTCGTGAGTGGCTGCAGGCTTCCTCTGTCCTTCTCTGGGTATTGATCTTCCAGCCTGGCCTTTGGATAAGTCGGTTATGACAGAAACCGATGGCCGGAGAAGACGCAGCACAGTCCTTTTGTGATGAGCCTTTGCCCCAAACCCACGGAGCTATAGGAGATGCGCTATTCAGAATAGGCTGGGATTGGGAGAGGGGCCTTTCGGTCTTCTTCGACGTCCACGTTCGCCTTGTTTTTCTTCCTGTCTCCTGAGACGTCCTTTGGGACGTGTGTCCCTGTCCTGCTGGCCTCAGGCCTTTGCAGTGGGGGTGGGGAAGGGGACAGGGGCTTCGCCTACTGGAGACGCACATGGGATTCCAGAAGGGGCGGGGAGCCCTCCCTGTTTGTCACAGGGGGGACGTGGCAGTCTCTGCTCCGTGGAATTTAGTTTTCCAGTCCTGTGCCAGGGCTGTGATTCTGGGGCCCGGGGTGTGCCCCCGGCGCATCCCTCTCTGACCCGTGCGCTCCTGCAGCTCAGCCTACACACGCGCGTCACCCCCAGCAGACAAGGACCCCAGGAGCGTCGGGCTGATGTGTCGTGGGACCCAGTTTGCTCACCTGGTTGGTGCCCTCCCCGGTCGTCCGCATCGGGCTGCAGCCTGCCCCCCAAGAACCCACACCCTGAGCCCGCTCCCAAGGGTTCAGGAGGTCGGGGTCTGTCCACTCCGGCCCCCCAAGGACAGGTCCAGCCACAACCTCACTCCTTGGTGTTCTGACGATGTTGGGGACTGGGGAGGTCGGTAGGTCAGCAAGTCCCCCACTGCTGTGCTGTGCGGGGGACCTGGGACCCCACCTACAGGGCTGATTTTCCGTTTCCCCGGACCCTTGGGTGGCGCCCCAAGGTGTCCAAACACACCCTCAGATGGAAGATGGCTCCTCGTTATCTGGGGACCTTGGCACGCCCTGTTACGGTGACCTCTGACCCACGGCGCTGACCCGCCCCGCGGCGTGTCACAGGGTCCACCCCAAGGGTGTGGCTGACCCTATGTCACGTGTTCCAGGTAATTCCTCTTCTGTGGGAGAGGAACTCTGGGGTCGCAGTGTGTTGGAAACTGTCCCGAGGTCGGTCTGTAAAGTCTCCTGACTTTTTGGAGGACGGAAGACTGAGAGGGGCACGGGGAGCGGCCCCTGACCCCCCTCCCTCGGCCTCTGCTACCCGGCCCCTCCCCCTCCCTCTGCTGTGAGAACGGAGCCGACAGAACGAAGCCCACGGCCTGGCACGCGGAGCAGCCGGCCCAGCGGCCAGGGCGTTCGCGGCACCTCTGCCACGCGACGCGCAGGCAACCGCCGAACTTGCAGGAGCGGTGTGCGGCCCTGGCGCGTTACTCTCTGTAATCAACTGTGGCTCTTTCTCGTTTCTGCAATTAGGAGGCAAACGCTCATTACATGAGAGGTTGTTAGGAATCGATGCCCTGAAGTGTCTCTGAAAACCTGGTCGATGTGGTTGTTGGCGAATCGCGCAGCTTAGATGAGAGCCTTACCCACTCCGTGGGCTCCTCTGCCGTCCTGGGGGCCGCGCTCGGCGTTTCTCTGCGGGGTCTCAGCTCAGTATCATGCGGTGGGGACGGTGTCCCTGGGGGGACAGATCGGGGAAGCTCACGATGTTTGCAAAGCGCTACCATCCACGGCAGGAAGCATTTGAAAACTATATACGCTAAGTAAAGCACAGGGCTCCGGGGACGTTCATTCGGGTTAGCAGCGAAGGTCTGGGAGCTGTTTCTCCTTTTCCAGTCCGTCGGGGGCGGCTTCTCTCTGTGCTCGTGTGAAACCCTCAGCGGAGCGCACAGGTCAGTCACCGCTCCTCCGTCACATCCTGTCCTCCGCCTTCACAGGCACAGCGACATCGCAGCGCTGGGCTGGCCTGCCCTCTTGCGAGTGACCTCTGTGACCGGTCAGCAGCCGGAGGAAACGTCTGCTCCTGCAGGGACGGCAGCGTGATTTCTCGGGCGCCCGGCAGCGTGCACCACGCTCGCTGCTGATGGTGGAGACTCCGCCGTCTGGGGTCTGACCCCTGAGCCAAGGCCCGGCCTGGTGGGCGTTCACACTGAGAACGGGCCTGTCGGGCGGGCGGAAGCTGCTGACCTGCTCCAAGGGGACTTACAGGGGACACGTGGAACCATGAGCAGCACGGTGGTGGGTTCTGAGGCCCAGGACTCCTCGGGAAGGCAGAGCCTGGTGGCCCGGTGTCCACAGCCGAGTGGGCCCATGCGGAGCTGGACGCGGGGAGCTGGGGCGGTGGGCGGGGCACACGGTGCCTTGTGGAACCGTCTGCTGCAGCTGAGGACAAGGGACATGAATCAGCCACTCGCCCATGTAATAAGCAAAGTCTCCGTCACTGCGTGGTCCAGGCCGGGCCTCACAGCCCCAGCAGAACACACAGCGGCCAGCGGGTCTCTCACCCTCATCCCTGGACACGGGGCACCCAAGTGGGCCGACCCAGGTGTCAGCAGCATGTGGCCCGCGTGGCCTGTGGTGGCCCCGCCCTCTGCCCTGTGCACAGGCAGTTTTCCCGTGACATAAGGAAGGTCGTTTTGAGCAAAAATAGGGAACGAGTCAAGAAATGGGGTTCGACTTGCAGCTGCATCATCTGAAAGCAACTCCTGTGGGGCATCTGCCGAGTCTCCCAAAGGAACACGTGACAACGGTCACCCCAGCGAGACACGGAACGGAACGTGGGTGGGTCACTGGCCCCTGAAGACGGAGCATCGTCAGCCGTCCTTGGGGTGAGAACGGCCGCTGTGAGCTTCCCGTCCTGAGCACCCTTTTCTGAAGTGGGGGAGAGAAGGGGAATGAAAGTGTCCATGGAGCTGAGTTAGTAGAATGATTACGAGTAGAGAGTGGAACATGGGACACCCCAAAGCGGTGATCACCTCGAGCGACTTGAAGGTGTCCTTGCTGAGAACAGCCCCGGCCCTTCCGCTTCCACGTCCCATGCAGCGACCGCGTTTTAAAGATTTATTTTTATTGTTTTTGACAGAGAGAGAGAGAGATACAGAGACAGAGAGAAGGGGGAGGGCCCAGAACAGTCTCCATAGTTGCACATCATTGGTTTTTCCACAGTTTCATTCCACAGGTGGGCGGGGCTGCACAGGCTACGGTCTCACCCTGGTGAGAACTGAGCTGGGGGCACTCCCCAGTTCAGCATGTGGGTCCACACGGCCGGGGCCGGGATTCGATCCTCGGTCCCCAGGGCTGCAAAGTGAGCGCCTAACCCACTGAGCCATCCCGGCTTCCCCCGACCGCGTTTTAAGAACAGGATGCTCACGGAGGCTCGGTCTGGGCGTTCTTTCACCTCCTTGCGTTCTTTCAGCGCCCGCGGGCGTAAGAACCTAACGTGCATGGCAGCCATGCACGTGGTTAGTGGTGCCCTGCCTTTGTTGTGGGTCTGTGCCCACAGCTGGCATCCAGAGCGGTGCAGAGAGCGAGGGGCTGAGTGGTGCGGCCACAGTCCGGGGGCTCCCGAGATAACAGGAGCAGCAGCTGGCACGCCACTGCCAGGGGCGATGGCACGTGTCACGTGGACGCAGGGAAAAGGTCCTGATGTCCTAGTGACTAGGTGGCCAACAGTGTGCGTCGTACATGCCTCCTAAGCTGCACGTCATGAACTAGCGGCCACACGTAGCCGTGAAGAAATCTGTTGTCGTTGACATGGATTCTGAGCGACTTAGTAATTGGTGGCCTATTTAATCACTGTCACCAGTACTTCAGAGCGGCACGTGAGGTGCTGCGAGGACATTCTTCTCCTTCTCTCAAGACGGCTGCATTCACGGTTTTGCTCGGCCTGCCTTTGTGCTCAGTGAAGAATCGTCCGCCGTTGATGAAACGTCAGACTAAGCAGGCACGTAGCCTGTGGCTGCTCCGAATCCTTTGCAAAGTGTAGAGAGACATACGCAGTGAACCGACTTCGAGTCTCTCCTTCCCCCGTTTGTAAGAACCTGTTTTTCAGGTGCGCTTACATAAGGCCGTGCATTGAGATAATTGCATAACGTGGTTAAAAAGAAAGCTTTTGAATTGCTGCCCACGATACAACACTTTTCTGTACTTGCGGAGTTGTGCGAATGGGTGCAGATGGTCCATTAGGAGGAGGAGATAGATTCTGCTTTGCACCAAAAAAGAAAGAAATTAAGATGTAACGATGAGATCATGTAGAAAAAGCAGCGCTGTACCAGCCAGAGCTCTGGGTTCTGACCTAGATTGCGGTCCTGAGCCGAACGCCGGCACTTCCTGGTGGGCAGTGCCCGCAGCTATAACGAGGAGCCGGGCACGGTGCTCGTGGGGGTGTAGGCGGCACCGGTCCCAGCCGGCGGGGGTTGGGGCCATAAGGGTAGGTGCTGAAAACAGAGGTTCGGGCTGCCCAGAACCGCCCAGAGCCTGAGCCCCCATCTGCGCCCCCTCCCAGCTCAGCCGCCCGGCCTTCCTCACCCGCCCCTGTCTTCACATGGACTTCCTACAAGGACCCCAGTGGTGTTGGATCAGGGCTCATCCTACTCCTGTGTGACTTCACCTTCATGACACCTGCAACCACCTATGTCCTCTCCCTCTTGGGACTTCTTTTGGTCGCAGCAGATATGGTGAGGGTCAGGGACGTCGTGGACCTCAGACCTTGTCTCAGCCCTTTCTGGGGAGTGTAAGTGTGGAGGGCGGGCCCCAGGCTCTTCCCCTCCTGACACGGGCTCCTTGTGTCTCTTCGGAGTTTTCATACGTGCATCACGGAGAAGAAATCTTCACATAGGCCCCGCTCTTCACAACCCGCAAGTCTCTGACAGCAAGTGTCGTGGAGTCCCAAGCGCGTCCTGAGGGCTGCAGACCATGGCTCCGGGGTGGCTCCTGGGTGGCTCCACGTTGGTGGCAGAGGCAGCAAAGCCAGGAGTTGTAACGGGGAAGCGGGGGGCCCTGGGGGTCTCTCTAACAGCCTGTGGTCGGGAGGCTGTCGCATCGGCCTCGTGGACTCTGCAAGTTCAGGTTCACACAGCCGCGCTCTGGGTGCTGAGAGGAAAGGACGGCGGCTGAGCAAGGACACTCAGGTCACTGGGCCTGCTCTCTGACTGGGTGACCAGGGAGCCACGGTGAACTGGGCGGAGCTTCTAGAAAGACGGGGTTGGGGAAGCCGGGAGGGCTCAGTGGGTTAAGCGCTCACTTTGCAGCGCCGGGGACTGAGGATCGAATCCTGGCCCTGGCCTGTGTGGACCCATGTGCTGAGCTGGGGAGTGCCCCCAGTTCAGTTCTCTCTCTCTCTCTGTCAAAAACAATAGAAGATAAAAAAATAAGTAAATAAATCTAGAAAGACGGGGTTGGTAGCAGGACTGCAGGTGGGCTTCGGGGGAAGGTAACGGGCCAGGGAATCACCGAGTTCTGGCCCGAGCTGAGGGGGCCCGCAGGCTGGTGCTGACACAGGCTTGGGAAGGGGCAGGGACCCAAGCGGTAGTGAGGAGGTGTCACCGGCAAGTCCCCGTGGGGCGCGGGGCGCGAGGCCGTGGCGGGGGCTGGGTCTCATCCCCTGGGCAGGGGCTGAATGGCCGAGTCCTGCATCAAGCGGTACAGTCTCCCCGCGAGCCTTCGGATGCAAGTCCTAGGACGGGGATTCGGCTCTTTTCGCTTTTCTGTCATTCGTTTCCCGGGTGACTAGGATTTTGAGCAGTGACTTTGCTGAGCACTTCGCGTGGCCGGCACGGCTGCACGTTTCTGGAGGTAGCGATCTTGTGAGACGAATGTGACCGTTTTCTCCTCTTCCCCTCCCCTCCCCACCCTTCCCTGCATTGCGGGGGTGTGGGTGGGGGTGGGGGGTGGGGAGCTGTTCTTTGCTGGCGGCTGAGCTGTGCACTGTGGAATGTTCTGCACCAATCCCTGGCCTCTGCCCCTCCTGTCACCCCCACTTACGACAGCCCAAAACTGTCTCCAGACATTGTCAAATGTCCCTTAGGAGACAAAGTCACCTCCAGTTGAGAACCCCCGTGCCAGAGACCCAGAATTTCAGCAAAGGTCAAGTTGCCGTCAGAACAGTGGGTAGAAACTTCGTTCAAGATCGGTCACCCTCCTGTGCAGGGTCCTTCACGCAATACACAGGCCTGTCCCCAGCGCAGATCTGCCCGGACGAAGGTCGTTGGCCGTCCCGCTGTATCTGCTGTGAGTGCAGGGCGACACTGTTTCATGTCCGGGGGCATTTTGTTCATTTTTCCATTTGCTCGGTCTCGTTGCGAGTGTCTAGTTCTTCAATCGTGCCTTTCGTTTCTCCCTTTTAGTCCCTTCTGCATAGTAGATGGGATGCTTTTACGTTCTCCGTGTGACGAGTGCCGGAGCCCGATGTCACGCGTTCGCCTCCACGGCCAGTGGTCTCGCTGGCTCCGCGACACCCAGTGCCCTTGTGAACTGTGTGTGTGGTGACCGTGAGCGCAACCCCGGCAACCGAACCTGAGGGATGCTCGAACCACGAGGGTTTGCTGTGGGCTTCTGCTGGGAGCCTGGACTAAGGACCTTTCGAGAGCACTTTAACTTCCCGGCTCGCGTCTGTGTTGCTTTTAGATTTCTAGGGAGCGAGCGCGGATGGTGGCCACAGCTCGTGTCAGGGATCCTCGGGGCTCGCTCGTCACCGTCCTTAGCTCCCACGTCGGATCACGTCTGCAGGGGGGGCAGGGCCCTGCTGAGACCCCACTCGGGTGGCCAGGGTCCTGTCCTCTGTGGCCATGACAGCGTCCAAATGGGACCTCAGTGTTGGAGGCCTGGACGCCAACCTGGATGCCAACCTGGACTCCTGCTTCTTCCCACCACATCTGGTTGTAACTGGGTTGTAGGGCAAACCTGGCCTGTGACCAGATCAAAACACAGCCCTGAGTATTTGTGGAGCACAGGCTGGGAGGAGCCTGGCATTTCCAGCTTTTCTACCCGCGGCCGGAAGGCCGACAAGCACATGTGTTTGAAGCCTTCAGCACTTGACGAAGAAATTAATCTTGACGAACAAATGAGGCCGTCCAATCTGCAGGACGTCTCCACCTCAGACGCGCAGGCTTTCTCTGCCTAGCGTGAGTCCCCGTCACGCTGGAAGCCTGCGGGGTCCCCTTCGGGTCAGGGCCCCGAGGGGAGGAGAGAGGAGGCGGAGAAAGGTCACTGGTCCCACCCAGCGCGCCTCCCTGCTGGGCCCGGCCTGACCCTTCCGCTCATGGGAAGCTGTCTTGTCCCCTTCTGAGGGGTTAGTGGCTGGAGATTCCCCCGCCCTGACCCAGCCCACGTATGAGACAGCGGCCCCTCGGTTTGGGGGTTAGAGTTCTTCCCTCAGCCCTGGGCCTGGTGCCGCAGGCAGGATTCTGCTCCCCGTGCGGGGTTTCAGAGACTTCCCCACCGGGCCCTCCCCGCCGGGTCCCATCCGAGCTGTGGGAAACCGTCCTCCCCGACAGAAGCCCTGTGAACACAGGTCTGCTCAGCCACACCTTGCTGAGCCTCCCTGCCCTCACAGGCCAGGCCTAAGTGCCGTGTCCCCACGGATCACAGATCTCGTGGGGGGGCTGAGGCTAGAGAAAGGGCCCCCCATTGCCAGGCCTGGGGTGAGGACGGGCCGGCCTGGGTCATCGTCCTTACAGAGCCGCCTGGATGTCACTGTCCAGGACATCTGGTGTCCTCCAAGCCCGTGGCAGTCCCAGGCCTGGGCCAGTGTCTCTGATGGGCACAGGTATTTGTCCTCGAAATGGTGAAATTCTGTGCCTCGTGTATCTGGGAGAACTTGGCAGAAATCTTAATTTTCATTAATCGGTCATGAAATACTGTTTGTTCCAAGTTCTTAGTACTCGGGTCTTCCTCCGCCTGTCTGCCCAGGAGATGTGTCCTTAACCCTGGGGGTCACCCTGAATGCCACCTCCTCCTCAGCTTCTCCAGTTAGGACGGACTTCTCACTTATCTCTGTGCACACAGCATCTTCTCACGTTTCATACACAGCGGGTCACGGTTGTCTGTTCACTTCTTTTCTGCACGGCCGTGGGTGTGGGGTGGGCCGTCAGGAGCCGCTCCACAATCGTTTCTGCATCCCCGATGCTGAGCTCAGCGCCAGGCGCTAGGCGGTGATCCGTAGTCGTTGTTTGGACTGAGCTGAACGGGCTTGGAATTCAGTTACACACGTAACGTGCCTAAGCCAGGGAGACCCTGGGGTCACCAGGGGTCTGCAGAGTTCTGTGTCTTCTTTCCACCCCTGTCACCCCCACCTGGACAGCAGCCTTTATGCACCTCATCTTTTTTCCTCTCCAGGTTTTGATGAGGATCATTTGGAGCCACGTTAAAGGGGGGTCCTGAGACCTCCCCCCCAGATGTGGGCGTCTTGGGGGAGGGGTTCATTGAGTGGTGGTTGGTGACTGCTAGGGGGTGTTGACACACCTCTGTGTGACCGGGACAATGACAGACACAAGCAGATATGTTCTAGCCACGAATTCCACAGTTGACATATGAAACCGGTTTTCTTCCCTTTGAGAGGCCTGAGTTCAACAGATGAGTTTTGCTGTGTGCGTTTTGGGGCGTCATGCGTGTCTCATAAGATGTCTCCTCTCCAGTCCTGTCACACCAGGCCCCACGCTCATGTTGTAAGCCACGGCCTTGACCCGCGCGGCCCCCGGGCTTCCTTGAGCTGACGTTGTTGGCATGTGGTCCTCTGGCCTGTTAGCTGTCCCAGCTCCCTGCAGTGAGACCCTCCCCACCCTCAGAGCAGGTGCCCAGCCCCATGGCCAGGCCCTGCCAGCCGTTCTGTGCCCGAGCAGCAACCTGGCAGCCCTGTCTGCTTACAGCGGGGACGCCTGAGCGGTACAGGTGGGGGTGGTGGACCCAGGGTTCCTAAGGTGGGAACATTGCCCTCCAGCAGGATCCTCCAGGGAAGCAGGGACTGGTTTTGATTGGCAGGTTTTCACCTTAGACGTTCGCAGGGGAACACAGGCCGGGCCAGTGAGCCCAATCAAGCAGGGACGCCCTGTCTGTACTTGCCACCACGGAGCCCGCAGCTCCGAGAAAACCCAGGGTGCAGCGTGAACTTACCAGCTCCTTCGGGGCTCTCTGCCCTCTTTACTGACGTTAGCAAAGACCGCCTGTCACAGGCACGAATGCGACTTCTGATTCAGCCAAGGGGACAGCGTGCCATGTGGGTTTTCACGGTCTGAGCTCCTGCACTTATGCTGGTGAGAGCGTCTGAGCACGTGAACATGGCTCACCAGTGCAAGACAGGCGGACCTGGGACCGCCCACAGCCCTCCAGCGAGCTTTGTAGGAGACAATGGTGTCCCTTAAGGCGTGCACCCCGTTGTCCCTGAGCCCAGCCCCGGGGCGCTCCGTGCAGGCCCTGAGGTCATGGACAACGGGTGTGTCTTTGTTCTGCAACCACTGCCCAGGGCCGTTGGCTTCCCAGGTCGGGGGCCAAGCCTCCGACCACGCGGACACCCGTTCATCACCGGGTGGGGTCGGGTGGCCTCCGGGTCGGGGCGCCCGGGCTGTGACACTGGAGCGCACGCACGGGTCGTGGGCCTGGGGCGCGGGCCGGTGCAGAGCGCACGTGCTGCCGGATTGTGTTCCGTTTCCTAGGAGCGTTCGCTCATGAACCATCAAAGTTCGGGTCGGCACAGAAGAGCACCGTGCAAAGTGCGTCGGTGGGCGTTTTAGGGAAAGGCGACATAACGACACCCCCTGCGCTAGCAAGAGGCCCCGCGGAGCACAGCCCGGCCAGGGTCATTAGGCATGCATCACACAGGGCGCTGATTGGCTGTGGCGGCCGGGGGCGGGGCGGAGGCGGGGCGGGGCTGCTCCGAGAGCACTCCTCGGAGGGAGGGGGAGGAGGCGGGGAAGGAGTGAGCGCCTGGGGCGGTGCAGCGGTGGGCGCTAATTGGTGATCGTGGGAGGTGGGCGTGTCGGCTGGCGCTGATTGGCGGTAGTAGCAGGGAGGCGGGGCTGGGCGGGGCGGGGTTACTTGGGGCCGGTCTTCTCTAGGGTTGGAGAAGGAGGAGGGGGACCTGATTCTGGGAGCGGGGCACCTAATGCGATGCATGGGTGATGGGATGTGGAGTTGTCCATTGGGAAACTGTCTGATTGTTACCAACCAATGTCACCCCATTAAATGTAACAATAAAATATAATAATATTAAAAAAAAAAAGGAGGAGGGAGCGCCTGGGGCGGCGGGCGCTGATTGGCGGTAGTAGCAGGGAGGCGGGGCGGGGCGGGGTTACTTGGGGCCGGTCTTCTCTAGGGTTGGAGGAGGAGGAGGAAGCGCCTGGGGCGGCGGGCGCTGATTGGCGGTAGTGGCTGGGGCGGGGAGGGGCGGGGTTACTTGCGGCCTGTCTTCTCTGGGCTGGAGAAGGAGGAGGGAGCGCCTGGGGCGGCGGGTGCTGATTGGTGGTAGTAGAGGCCGGCGGGGCGGGGCCGCGGGCGCTGATTGGCGGTAGTGGCAGGGAGGCGGGGCTGGGCGGGGCTACTTGCGGCCTGTCTTCTCTGGGCTGGAGGAGGAGGAGGGAGCGCCTGGGGCGGCGGGCGCTGATTGGCGGTAGTGGAGGCCGGTGGGGCGGGGCCGCGGGCGCTGATTGGCGGTAGTGGCAGGGAGGCGGGGCTGGGCGGGGCTACTTGCGGCCTGTCTTCTCTGGGCTGGAGGAGGAGGAGGGAGCGCCTGGGGCTGCGGGCGCTGATTGGCGGTAGTGGAGGCCGGTGGGGCGGGGCCGCGGGCGCTGATTGGCGGTAGTGGCTGGGGCGGGGCGGGGCGGGGCTGCCTGGTCCTCGCCGGGCGGCGGCCGCGGTGGGAGGTGGAGGAGGAAGGATCGCGGGCACCCCGGCCGCGGTGGCCCGCCTGGTCCTGCCCTTTGTGCCCGCATCCTGCTCCCCGCGCCGATGGCCGCCGCGCCGGGCCGGCGGATCTAAAGCCTGGGCGCCTGGGATGCGCCGGGGATGCGCGCCCTCCGGCCCTGCGGCTCCTCCCGGCCGGGCGCGGGGCGATGGAGCCGAGCATGAAGAAGTTCACGGTGCGCAGGTTCTTCTCCGTCTACCTGCGCAAGAAGTCCCGCTCCAAGAGCTCCAGTCTAAGTCGGCTCGAGGTAAACGGCCGCGGCCTCCGTGCGCGCGGGCTGGCGGGGCGGCGGGGCCACCCCGGGCCCTTCCCATTGTCACCGGCACCCGACCCAGACACGCGCCTCGGGGACTCGAAGTTAGGCGACAGCCGGTCCGGGTCCCGGAAGCCGGACGCTGCCGTTGGGACTCGGTTCTCAGCGGGGACGAAACCCTGCCCCTGCTGAATTTCTAACTGATTGTGTTCCAGGGTCTGGACGGGATGTGGGGTCGTCGCCTGGGTGCCCTGGATGAGGAAGGCCGGCCGGCCGGCCCGGGTGGCACCTCGGCAGTGCCCCGCACAGAGCCTCCCCAGCCCAGCACACCCGCACCACCATCCTCCGTGTATTTAAATCGTGTAGGGTTAGCAACAAAGAAGGAGAAACACAGCAGTACAGCCTCCTCCGGCCCGTCCGAAAGGTGCCTGCTGTGAAAACCCCGTCCTTGTCTCTCGTCATCTTCCGATTTCCCAAGTCATCGGTGGGCCGCTGCTTCTCTAATGTGTTCCTCTTCCCCCCAGCCATCGAATCGTACTATCTTCATAGTGTCCACATTGCACTGTGGGATCCATAGATGACAAGATGGTGACATATATGCAAGTAAAAGACACGTGGTTACGGAGGGGGCGGGAGGGCTGGTAACACAACGGAGATTTCCTTTGACATTGCCCTTGACTCTGCACAAGGCTGGCACCGACGGAGGCTTTGGGGTTGACGCTCATGAGGTCAAATCAGTTGGAACGATGTCACATTTTGTATCTAGGTTTTCTTTGTTCCAGTTGCCATGATAGGAGAGACAGGCGTGGATCCTGTAACAATTAAGAGATCGTTAAGCAAAGCTCAGGCATAGACGTGAAAGCAACAGGGAATTACTTGTTTAAAAAGTTTCTGTTTTGGTGTCACATCACTGAATCAGATTTTAAAACCCTAGAAAGGACCTTTGTAGTTGGTTTCTGACAGTAACATGTCTTTTCAAGCAAATATAACTATTAATAAAATAACGGAGGAGGGCCGGCTTGAAACCTCAAGCTTTATTAAATTAAACACTAGTTCATTGAAATAAGTCATTTTCCTGGGTCTTAGGTATTTGACAAGCTAAAGTTGGCAAGAACAGAAACTCAGAACAGCATTTACATTTATACGTAATGATTTTTTATTCATCAGAACACCGAATGTGTTAGACAGCCCCTCATCTCCTTCCATTTATTGTTCTTTCTGAGGGGAGGCACCCTTGTGAGCAAGCGCCCGGCATTGTTCCGGAAGGCACCGGGCGAACCCACAGAAGGTCGGGGATTCTGTAGCAGGTTGTGCTCAGCGCTGGTGTTACTGTTCAGCAGAGGAGAACTGGGTTGTGGAAGTGCCTCAGAAAACAACACAGTGGGAGCCAGGGTGGGTGGGAGGGGATAGAAAGGAGATTTTTTTCATGGTGAAAATTAAATATCTAAAAAACATTCATAAACCATCAGCTCTGTGGAAAGTCAAAGTGTCTGGAGAGAAATGTCGTCTGAGCACATACTCAGCGCTCGTCCATGCTCAGTGCCCGGGAGACGCGCACATAGAATGGCCAGCACCTCTGCTGCACACACGTTCTGCAGCAGCTGCTGTCAGCTGACACCTGGGAAGTCTAGGTGGGCACGCGTTGTGGGGACGTCTAGGTGGGCACGCGTTATGGGGAAGTCTAGGTGGGCATGCGTTGTGGGGACGTCTAGGTGGGCACGCGTTATGGGGACGTCTAGGTGGGCATGTGCTCCTATTCTCATGCTACTCCTTGTAGGGAGAGCCCTGAGAAACTGGGTGTTGCTGGAAGCTTACCAACCAGTTTCTTCCCTAAGTGTTTATGGGGAACCTGTATGTTCAGCCCTTTCTGGGCATTGTATTGTAACTCCAGAAAATGCAAGACAGAAGGCCTGGTCTGCTGGGACACCTTGTGGGGAGTCTCAAATTGGCTGAGCCTGTGCTTGGGTCCCGTGAATGACACATTCCTGCCTTGCTACCTTTCTGTCTTTTTCCAGAAAAGTTGCTTATTCCTTTGTATATTCACAGCAGAGATTATAGGCTAAGAATCACTCATCAAAAACGTGAAATTTAGGAGAAGAGGTCTGTCAAAAGTTTGAGGTTGAGAAGTAGGACCAACAGAGAGCAATTAGCACGAAGCATATCTCCTCTGTTTGGACTGATGAAAAAACACATTTTGCAAAAGCAAATCTTTCTCTTACTGTGTCTGTGAAATTTGTTTTCAAAGATACACGGAGACTTTGAGAATTTTTGTTTTTTGAAATTCCAAATTTAATGACACAAACAGGAAAGTAACAGTAGTTAGTTTACATTCAAAACAGAGTTGGGGAGGCTGCGATGGCTCAGCAGGTTAAGTGCTCTCTTTGCACCCCGGAGCCCGAGGATCAAATCCCGGGCCCGGCCCATGTGGACCCATGTGTTGGGCTTGGGTGTGCCCCCTGTTCAGTTCTTGCCGGGGACCTATGTGGGAGGCTCCCGGCCCAGTTCCTGCCCTGCGCAGCCCCCTGCCCACCTGTGGAGTGAAGCTATATGGAAAACTAATGCTGTCAACTATGGAGACTGCTCTGGGCCCTCCCCATTCTGTCTCTCTCTGTCTGTCTGTCTCTGTCAAAATCAATAAAAATAATTTTTTAAAACAGAGTCACCTTTATATAAAAGGCTTTCAGGGAGCGAATCATGTTCTCATACTTGCTTTTGCATTGAACTACACGGAGATCCCAGCATTTGGTAAACTCTAAGCAGCAGCGAAGCCGGGTTACTTGATCAGACGTGGGAGCAGCCTGTGAATCCCAGCTGAAATACTTTTGTGGTGCATCAGCGTGGGACCCGCCGGGGTGGGGAACTGACCCTGGCAAGAACGGTTCCGGGCTTTCCGAAGGGACTGGGGATCTTGTGCAGACTTCCACGTGTGCGGCCTGGGACCGTGTCAGGGCTCAGCGTCTCAGAGACGCTCTGGGTTCCGGACTCGAACAACATGGCCTCAGACCCAGCCCCGAGCGGGGAGGAGTGGCCGCGACCTTGTGGGCTTGTTCATCGTGTGGATGAGGAAACGGGCCGGGGAAGCTCCACCGCCTCAGGTATTTTAGAGGAAGTTCTGAATGTTAGAGCACACGCCTTTATCACTTTTAGCTATTTTGGTTGTGTGGCTTTTGGAGTTCACCGTGTATTACATGAGGCGGGAAGGCGGGCTATTGTAATTTTTAAAGGAAATCGCCCTCTGGGACATTTTGGAACGTGCTCCACAGCCTGAAATTATGCTTAAGAGCCTTTTCTGGGAGTTAGAACGTTCTGGTGAATTTGGGCTTTGCATCAGATGCACTTAAATTGGATTCTCAGGTCTCCCTTTCACAGGCAGTTTGGTTTCTTAAACAGTCTGAGCCTCATTTCTCTCCACTGTGAGATGGGATGATAATAGCTGCACCTCACAGGTTTACTATGATGATTATGAGCTACCACATGCAAAGTCTGGATGATAACAACACTGGTCCATCATTGTTAGCTGCGGCACATGATAAAATATTTCCTGATGGCACAATCCCTCCTTACTTTGCATGTCGCCCGCGACTCAGCCTCCTAGCTCTGTGCAGGAATGAATTACCGCACAGGTGGCCCTGGGAGCGCCCGGAGGCTGCTTCCGGGGCCAGGAAATGCCCCATTGTCAGGGTCTCAACTTGCAGATCCTCCCCCACTTGACCTTCCGGGAAAGCCACCAAAGGCAGGACCTGCCAGCCCTACAGCCTGGCTCGGGGCTGGGGACAGTTGAGAAGCCGTGACTAGGAAGGGCCTATAGGTTTTAAATTCATGAAAAGTTGTATGATTTACTCAGATAAGATTTATCTACCAGTTTCCTAAAGGAATCAATACTCAAAGTTACTCCATGGAGGGAATGTTTTTTTCATTTTTAAAAATCTAAACCACCTCTTCTGACAGAGACAGAGACAAAGAGACAGAGAGAAGGGGGAGGGCCCAGAGCAGTCTCCATAGTTGTACATCATCAGTTTTCCACATGGTTTTGTTCCACACAGGTGGGCGGGGGCTTCCCGCATGGGTGACACACCCCAGTTGAGCACATGGGTCCACATAGGCCGGGGTCTGAATTTGATCCTTGGACCCCAGAGCTGCAAAGCGAGCACTTAACCCCCTGAGCCATTTTGACTTCCCCAGAATGATTATTTATTAAATAATTTGGGGATACCAAGGTTCTCCTTGATTACCTATCATTTCACCTGTTGTTGACATCTTTGCTGAAAGACAGTTGGGGGGCAAGTAAGAAGGACAAAATGAAAGTATTCTTTTAACTGGGATATTGATCATTGTAAACTGTTAGTGGAAGAATGTCATTGTTTATTTCTTTGCTCAGTTGTTATACGCTCAAAAAAATTGAGCCTATGCCTCATCCATTGTGCTGAGTGGTTGGAATGCAAGGGTCTGAGCCTGGCCTCAGTGAACTTAACATCCAGGGAGAGAGGTAGAAACCTAAATGCCAGCCTGCTGCATTCAGTGTAAGTCCTGCTGCACTCGGTGTAAGTCCTGCTGTGGTTGGTGTAAGTCCCCCTGTGTTTGGTGTAAGTCCTGCTGCGTTCGGCACAAGTCCTGCTGCGTTTGGTGTAAGTTCTTTCATTTGGTGTATGTCTTGCTGTGTTCCGTGTAAGTCCTGTTGCATTTGGTGTAAGTCCTACTGCATTCCGTGTAAGTCCTGCTGCGTTCCGTGTAAGTTCTGCTGCGCTCGGTGTAAATCCTTCTGCGCTTGGTGTAAGTCCTGCTGTGCTCGCTTTAAGTCCTGCTGCATTTGGTGTAAGTCCTGCTGCATTCTGTGTAAGTCCTGTGATGCTATTGATGTCATTGGGGTTCGTCTATATCAGCTGTCACTTCTTTGATTTCCTATGGCCGCAGATATTCGCAAGCTATCTGTGTGCACATGTGAATGTAGTCTAACTGCTTCCCCCTTTTGAAGAGAAACACGGTGTCATAGCGAATACTATAAGCAGTGTTGGCTGCAGTCATGGGAGAAAAGAAAGCTTCCTGGAAAGTGAAACATGAAGGCTTCTCCTTGGTGCCTGATAGGTGAGCTCTTCCAGACCTTGGTCGCTTTCCAGGAAAACCATTTCTAATTAAAACAGTATTCAGTTACTTTCAAGCCAGGCACCCAAAGATATTTTGTGTTAACTTTGATTTTATTGGACTTTTGGACAACAACAAACAGATCAGAGAAGATGAAAATAAATGGTCCACCGTAGTGACAACTGAATTTGCTTAACGTTTTGCTTATTATGCTACCTTCTATTTTAAAGACACTGAACCGAATTCCTTATTTGTGATCTCTGTTTTGTGGTCCGCCTCATCTTTGCAAGTTCGTGACCTGCTTTTTCTCCTTACATCCTTAGAAACTCCCCAAAGTGCTGTTTGTTGCTCATTCAAAACTATGTGAAAAGACAACCAAAAATACTGACATTTCACCCTTTCTTCTTTCTTCGCCTCCGTTTCCCATTCTTCCAATGAACCTGTGAGCCGGCTATCGTCCAGCATGTGCCTTGAGGTAGTAAAGACGGAGTCTATTTTCATACAGTTGGAAGTAGAGGAATGAGGTGAAAGCTGTCTGTGTGAAAAACGTGGCGTATCTGTCCACCTCCTCTGACTTGCTGAGCACTCGGGATCTCCCTCCCTGTCTTGCATGCTGGGGGGTGATTTCTTCAATGTGGCCAGTAATGCGGGGGCAGGAGACGGATGTCTGCACTCCGAGACCGGGGCAGGGAGCCCGTGGGGTTGAGTGGAAAGATGAAGAGAGGGCACGGCAGCGGTGTGGTGGGGGCACTCAGGACTTTTGGGGCCCCTTTGACACGTGGGGAGACGAGGATGAGCTGGTCCCGAGTGGAGTGGAGGGCGGCTGCTCTGACCTTCTCCGAGGTCCTGAGCTTGGAAGTGAGCAGAGCTGCCCAGCGCTGCACGCGTGGCCGTGCCTCGGAGGACGCCGAGCGATGCCGTGTGGCCGCTCCCTCCAGCATTCGTCTGCTGCTACATTGACTCGGGTAAACGCTGTTAAATTAATCTCAAGTAGGGATTATCAGCACGCAGTCTGTTAAGCCTCGGTGTGACTTAATCAAGGCCGCGGGCCAGACGCACACAGACACGGTCCGCGTAACATCGGGTTCCTCGCGTGGGATCTGCGGCTGAGTCAGAGGCCTGCCCCGCTGACGCGCGGCCTGGGGGCGCCTCACGCTGAGCGGCTATAATGAAATGCGAGGGCGGGCACGCAGGGGCACCAGTGAGAGCCGCCCGCTCCCCTGTGGGCCTTGGGGGGCCTGCAGCACCCCGTGTTAGCAGGAGTCCTGCAGTCCATCCAGAGAGGACCCCCCACCTCGCTATCTGGTCAGGTTCCTGCCCCCTCCCCCAGGTGGCGTCCCATCGCCCTGCCCTGCCTTCAGCAAGAACCTGGCCGGGCAGTTTAGGGGCGTGCGGCCGGCCCTCTCAGTACTTTCCCACCCCCCACTCTTCCTTCTCAAGCCCTGTCCCCACCTCAGCGGTCCCTGAAGAAAGGCTTCCTTTCATCTCGAGCTAGTATAAGGCAGTACCTGTCCTTGCTGGTCGTTTGCATGCCATTTGCATGCCCTTTGCATGTAATTTGCGTGCCCTTTGCGTGTGTTCCTGGAGACCCATAGAAGGGCATTCAGGACCACCGCTGACCAGAGAGCCCTACCTGATTCCCACCACGCCCCATGAAGCCCCCTCCCCACGAAGCCCCCTCCCCACATTCCACGAAGCCCCCTCCCCACGGAGCCCCCTCCCCATGTCCCACGGGGCTCCCTCCCCCATGCCCAATGGAGCCCCTTTCCCCACGCCCCAGGGACCCCCCTCATGGATCCCCTCCCCCATGCCCCATGGAGACCCCTCACCCACTTCCCAGGGAGCGCCCTCCCCCACTCCCCACAGAGCCCCTTCCCCCACGCCCCACGCAGCCCCCACACAGTGCCGTCTTCCCTGCACGGGACAGACCCCACCTTGCTGGCTGCGGTGTCCTGGTTCCTCGCGTCCCCTCATTCTGTCATCGGCCTTTGCCCTTCCACCTCCCCAGCTGCACAGCAGGGATCACCCCGCAGTGCTGACCTCCAGCTGCTGGAGACACGTGCCCTGTCGGGCAGGAGCTTGCCCTTGGCCTTCTGTGCGGTGCACCGAGCTGGCTTCGCGTGGACCTGCCTGTCGGGGGTCCTGCACGGCATTGTGGGGGGAGACAGGGCTCCCTCCTGCCAGCCCCTCTCCCCCTCAGCCTTCCCAGTGACCGTCTGCTCCAAGCTCCTGTTGTCGCCCCCGAGCCAGCTTTTCCGAGGTGGCGACCCTGTTAAGGTTCCGGGAGTGAAGGTTTGATCTCCGGTGCTGCCGCCACACAACGTGTGGAACTAGAACTGGCCACTCCTGTGACGCAGAGAAGGGGGTTCCCACGGCCCCTGTGTCCCCCCTCCGCTCCGGCTCGGTGTCGGGAGCGGGCTGAGGAAGGGAGCTGGCTTCTCACAGAAACGTGCGTCTCTTCTGGCTCGCCTGCTGTCCTGTGTGCGACTAGGAAGAGTCGCCATGGTGACTCGGGACGGGCATTTAGGAGCGGCCCGCACGCCTCCTCCAGCGGCCAGAGAGAAGCGGGCTCCGAGTCAGATGGCCGGGCTCAGAGAACACCCGCCCGCAGCAGCCCGCCTGCCCCATCGCCGTCTTGGCCTTGCCGGGTAGACACTGGCCGGGCTCCAGGCTGGGACCCGCCGTGGCGTGTCCGTGCCGGCAGCGTGAGCTGTGACAGTCTTCACGGCACAAGGTCCCAGCCACAGCCTCTGCTCGTCAAAACAGGTGCCCCGCATCTCCCAGGAGAAAGGAAGGTGGGTTTCCCTTTGAAAGACTCTGTTTTGTGCCGGTTGTGGTAGAAATGCTCCAGTGACTACGGAAAGGCTCCCTCGCAGCCCAGTTTGATCGGTTTTGACCCAGATGATGACAGACTGTCTAGAACTGAGGTCAGATGCAACACTAACACCCGAATGTGTTTTTACATCCAAAGAACAGTCTGGACAGCCCCGTTCTGGGGACACAGAAATCAGAAGGCTGCTTTCTGGGGAAGGTGGAGAAGAGGCCGGGAGCGTCTGTGTGAGAGACGGCGGGAAGGGGCTGGAAATCCGGAGCCCCGGGATGTGTGCGCCCCGTGTGCGCAGCGGTCAGTGACACGCCGGCGCCTCCCGCCCCACGGCCCCCACGGTGGACCCGCAAGGCGCCAGGAACACTCTTGTCCTGTGACTTGAAGGGAAAGTGAGGAAAGGAGACCCAGCAAAGAAAGCAGAAGGGAGCGCTTGCTCTGAGAGCACGCTGGCACCTGGCACGCTGCTCAGTTCAGAGTCACGTTGGGGAGCAGGGCAGCCGGGCAGCCGGAAAACAGGAGCCATTCGCTCAGCCAGGGGACCCCGAGAACCAGCGTGAGGCGGGGCGGCTCTCTGCAGAAAGAGAGGGCGTGCACTCAGGTGCGTGAGACCCACCAAACCTTTGTGGGTCCCACCCCAACAGCGAGGGAGTGAAACGTCCGCGCCGGCAAGGCCGAGGGCACCGGCGTGCCCAGTGCGCTCCACGGCTGTGCCCGGGCTTCTGTCTCCACGGGACCTCCGGCCTGTTTCTGTGAGGCCCTGTGTGTTCTTGAGGCTGGTGACGCTAGAACTCCAACCCTGGACGTAAGCACGTGGGCGTGATGCGTTACGATAAATGGCTGTAGTCCCTCCATGCGTGGGCGGCAGGGCGCAGGAAGTATGTTCAAGCGCCATCCCCACGCGCAGAGCCTGTGCTTACAGGGGCGATCGATGGGCATTTGTCCACGTCGCCAAGGGGGGGCGGGGCGCCCCGTGGGTCTTGGTCTCGGGGGTGGGGCAGCTCAGGGAACGGGCAGGACCTCAGGCTCACACCAGGAGCCCCCCACGGGGGTGCTGGGCCCGCTGGGGGACAGGCTGCAGGGGCCCCCCACTAGCCTTCTGCGTGCAACCGAGAGCCCCGCCCCCGTCGTCCCAGGAAGTCTTCTGTCATCAGCACCCGCCCCCTGCACGTCCTGGGGCACCGATGGGAGGTGCCGTCCTGGTGCGTTTAGACTCGACTGGGGGCGATTACAAAGCCAGGTTCACACCGGAAAACGCGCCAGCTTCTGGGAGTGTCAGTGAGCTGTCCCTGCGGAGTGGGCGGGAGCCCCAGGGGCCTGGGAATGCGCTGTCCCAGGGTGTCCCCGTCCCGGGGGCCCCGGGAACGAGCTGTCCCAGGGTGTCCCCGTCCCGGGGGCCCCAGGAATGCACTGTCCCAGGGTGTCCCCATCCTGGAGGCCCCGGGAATGCACTGTCCCAGGGTGTCCCCATCCCAGGGGCCCCGGGAATGCACTGTCCCAGGGTGTCCCCGTCCTGGGGACCCCGGGAACACACTGTCCCAGGGTGTTCAGGACAGTGTCTGGGGGTCGTTTCAGCAGATCTGAGTGAAGCAGCGGGGGGAGCAGGGCCCAGTGTGTCTGCGTGTTTCCCGGGGGAAGCAGGCTTGGGCCCTGAGGTGGGGACAGCGGGAGGTGTGTGCCCAAGGCAGGGCAGGGGCGTGGAGAGGAGGGGCGGGGGACAGGGCGAGGACCCACATGCTGCACTGGGGCGCACCTGCCAGGTGGGAGGCCCCCACCCGGTTCCTGCCCTGTGCGGCCCCCGCCCACCTGTGTGGAACGAAACCATGTGGAAAACGGATGACGCATCACTATGGAGACGGCTCTGTCCCCCGCTTCTCTGTCTCTGCCTCTGTCTCTCTGTCAAAAACAATAAAATAAATCCTTTAAAAAAATGGGTACTGATTGTAGAAAAGGTATTTTATGTGTTATACTTAGCTTCCCACCTCTTCGAAGTATCCAGGGTTGTAACTCTGTATAACACATGGATGTGCGTGTGTTCATTTTATAGAATAAATTTTGAGAACATCACAACACTGTTTTCTCTGCCGTGACGTTTCATATGCTTTTAGGGCCAATTCTGTTTTTCACCAGCACGGCCTCTTCGCCGCAGCGATCGCGTTACCAGGAGAAATGTGTCCCGTGGAAGAGCGTGCAAGACCGTGACGTGCAGGAAAGGGCGTGTGAGCAGGCAGCCTCTCACCCTGGAAGTGCCCACGGATCCTGGGACCTGATCACATAGGATTTATCCCTGTCGGTCGTCACGAGGCCTTTCCTGTGACTTGTGCGCTTGGCTTCTGCTAGCAGGTGCTGGGCAGCCGGTTCCGCCGCCCTGTCCCCACTTCCGCCTCCGCTGTCCGCGCCGGGGGCGTCACCGAGGGAAGAGGCAGAGCCGAGTGCACACGCCGCCCGCGATCGCGTTCTGCTGCTGGAGGGTGAACGTGGGACTTGCTTTTCACAGGCTTATGGCGTCTACACTGCACATCACAGGGACACTGTGCGTTCAGAACACGGCCTGTCGGCGTGATGCTTATCACCACTACAGATGGCTGTCTAGCCGGCTCCTTGGTAGCAAAATAAATACATAGCAAGAGATCTAACGAGGAGCTGGGAGTGGAAAAAAAGATCAAAACAAGGAGAAAAACAGTAAAAATGATTAGAAAATATATAAAAGGGAGCAAGAGTAAGTGATTCAAAGCTAACCAAGTTTCTTTATCTTGAAATATGTGTAGAAAGATATTTCTGATTATCTGAATATTCTAGCTCGTGAATGCCCCATTTTCAAGTAATTGAGGGTTAATAAAATGTACTTGACACTAAAGCTTTTAAATAAAATTAAGCTTTGGGTAGTTCAGAGTATACTCTTTGGTATTTCGATGTCCTTAGGTCATCGATGTAAATCTCAAACATTGCGGTCCACCCCCGTAGCTTTAACAGTATTATATCACGAAGATAATGGAGTCATCTGATCCAACCACCAAGCCGCCCGGCAGTCCTTTCCGTAGGAACCCCCAAAGTCACTTTGGGTCATGGTCTTTCCATTCACCTCATCCATGGGGACCCTGTCCTGAAACATCGTGTGCCGAACGGCAGGGTCTGAAACGGGTTCTGACCAAGGGTGAGAAGTCAACTCCCGATCTCAAGTTGTTGAGTGATTCACGTTGAGTCCAGGTTTCTGTTTCACAAAAGCTCTATTTTTAGAAGCTACCCTGAGCTTCCTGGTGGTTTGGACGTGGGAATAAGTGTGACTTTATGCGTAAACGTGCATCTGCTGTGGGAGAGACAGAAGCCAGCCATTCGGGCCCGTTACCTGCTTCTCAAATGTGGGCTCTGGTGGCTTCCAGGAACTTTGCTCTAATGCCATTTACATCCAAACAACCCTCAGAATGTTGTCTTCTCCCTGAGACCCCCAGTCACTCCCGCCTCTCTCTCCCTCACAGACGAAATAAGCCTGAATCTGTAACTGGACCTTGTCCCATGGACTGAGGTGGTGAAACTCAATGGGAGCCTTTTTTTTTTTTTGACATAGACAGGGGAAGGCAGATGGCACGCCTTCCCTCCCGTGTGTGGGCCTCCCTGCCATTGCGGGGTCGCCTGGCACTAGGCCTTGCCTTCCTGGTTCTGAACCTGCAGCAGGAAATCGGGACCGGGTGGCCGGGGCGAGTTTGTGCCTCAGGCTGAGGTCACTTCAGCCCCTCACGTCAGACGCGCTTTATCTGGGTCTCTCCTGAGGCAGGACCAGGCTGCATCGCTCGCCCCTCCATCACTTTTCTGTTTCCGTCCTACGAGCGCAAAAAGCAATCCCTTAGTTTGCTCTCTTCCGTAAGCTGTGTGTGCCACATCTATTTTTATGTCACCTTTAGAACGTCTCAGCGGAACGAGCGTTCGCGTGTGCTTTTCCAGCTCCCGGGACGCCCCCTCACAGCCCTTTCGCTGTTAGAATCATAGGCGCTATGCTAATTTTTTGCAATCATGTCACCTCAAATTTAAGGGCCTCGATGGAAAGTGTGGTGTTTTAAAACTTAAACGGGAATATCTACTAGAGACTTACACATTAGGGAATTCTATTAATAAGTGGTTTCAGCCTTAACAAGCAGTTTTAAGTTCCAAGCCAGAACTTCAGGATCCCAGTGGAGTCTCGTCGTTTAGGCTATGGGACCCCTTTCAATAGGCCAACCAGACGTCCCGTTTTAAATGGGACAAAACAATGGCACCGCCGTGTTTCCAATGGTGCGTGTGGTGCCATTTGAATTTAGCCCGGTGAGACTAGGCTGACCGTATGTACCATTAGAAACGGAGCAGGATGGGGAGGCCGGGAGGGCTCAGTGGGTTAGGCGCTCACTTTGCAGCCCCGGGGACCGAGGATCGAATCCCGGCCCCGGCCCGTGTGGACCCACATGCTGAGCTGGGAGCTCCCCCCGTTCAGTTCTCTCTCTGTCTCTCTCTCTCTCTCTCTCTCTCCTCTGTCAGAATAAATAAATAAATAAATAAATAATATATATTAAAAAAAAGAAACGGAGCAGGACCATGGTTTTCTGCCCCGTTCATCCTGGGATGTCCAGTCAGCCTACGTTTTAAGGCGCTTACGACCTAATTAAGGAGACCAGAGCAATAGTCTCAGAATAAACGCGCACGCGGGGAAGCCGAGATGGCTCAGTGGGTAAAGCGCTCGCTTTGCAGCCCCAGGGACCGAGGATCGAATCCCAGCCCCGGCCCGTGAGGACCCACATGCTGAACTGGGGTGAGCTTCCCATGCAGGAGGCCCCCAGCCCAGTTCCCACCCTGCACGGCCCCCGCCCACCTGTGTGGGACGAAACCATGTTGAAAACGGATGATGTGCAACTATGGAGACGGCTCTGGGCCCTCCCCCTTCTCTCTGTCTCTCTCTGCCTCTGTCTCTCTCTGTCAAAATCCATAAAAAAAGAAATAAATCTTTAAAAAATAAATGAATAAACGTGCGTGCGGTAAGATTTGATGTCACGTGCATGGCGTAGACGGCGGGGCGAATGCGCCGCACACAAGTGACGGCACGGCCACAGGGCTTTAGAAGAGCAGGCGGTCTGGACGGCTGAGCTCCTCGTGGACGTGGTGAACGTGTCCGGGGAACGGGACCCAAATGCAGGCGCCTGGTGCCAGTCGGGCTGGGACCTCCAGGCACGTCGGGGGGGGAGGGGGTTGGGGGAGGCGGAGGGGGTGGGGCGCGGTGCCCCGTGGGTCTCCTCATGTTGCGCCTGCGGGTGGCTGCGTGGCTGTGGAGATGTTCGTGGGACGGTGGTGGCTTCCACTGACCTCAGAGGCACCGAGCTCTAACCAGGCCCCACGATTCCTCGTGACCCGTGCCGCACCCCCAGGTTGGACCGCGCCATTAACCCGCCTCCAGGTGAGGCTGCGACGGCCCCCAGGGGCAGGGGGCCCTATAGGGCCAGGGGCCAGCATGCCGTCCGCCTCCCGGCCACCAGTGCCGCTTACCTGTCACCTCGCTGATTTCTGTCACCCGTCAGGGCGCACCGGCCCCTCTGAGATGTGGAGTCCACTCCTCTGCTTGCTTCTGGTTTCCTCCTTTTTCTCTCTTTCTTGAGTTTTTCGCTCGCTCACTCCAAACCCCCAAACAGGCCATCCAAGCGCACCTGTGCTATGGCGAAGCTTTAACAAGAAAGCAAGACGTTTCTCTGACGTTCACTGGTGAAGGTGATGTTCCCACGTAAGTAAACTGTGAGGCTTCCAATCACGGGCTTTCGTTCTTTCCGGGCCGTTTGTCCCGGTGACCCGTCAAAGCCAGAGCTGTCTGCGGCAGGGGTGTGGGGACACGCGTCTCCTAAAACGGCGTCGCTCCCAGTTAAACGCGAGGCGCGGACCGTCTTCGGGGGACTTTTTCCACGCAGGGTTAGTAAGGACGGAGCCCCTCTGTGTCACTATCATCGCTGCTTTTCGCCATTAAATATTTGCACAGTCCCCTCCTCTTGTTCTGTGGTCGCCGCCTTCTCCCAGGTGACCCTGCAGGGGACAGCGTCAGGGACGCAGGGCCCAGGAGATGCCCCCTGTCTCCCTGGACTTCGGCTGCTGTTGCCGGGGGCGGGGCTGGGCCTTGGGCTCTGTGACCCTCCGCGGTCCCCAAAGTCCTTCCTGAGGGCGGGATGAGGGGCTTCGTCTGGTGCGTCTGGGCCACCCCTCAGCCCGCCCCCCAAGTCTGGGCCACACGGTGGGACACCGATCCCCCTGCTGCCTCTCAGGAACCCAGCGGTCTCACGAGAGAGACGTTCACCCAGACAGGGGACGGATTTAGTTCTGTGTTTAGAGATACGATAACCAGGTTTCTCAACACCGCTTTCCGAATCGTCCCTCCTTCCTCGGTGACCCTCGCGGCCACTGTGTCACGTCGCGAGAGTCCCTAGAAGGATGGGTTCTGTTTTGGTTCCACTTGTCTAACCTCTGCCCAAGCCACACTGTCTTCCTCATTGGTCGTCGCTTTGAAATCAGTCTTGAGATCAAATGCAACAAGGAGACTCCGTTCACATTGTTCTCCTTCAGTGTGATCCTAGCTCCACACACCCGGCAGCCGTGAGACAGCCGGCTGTGGGCACGACCTTCAACCTGACCGATGAGCTCACTTTCACGTGAAGTCAGCAGTTTCACGGGGGAGTGTTTCCTAAGCAGCGCAGTGCGCTGTAGATTTAAGGTGTGGGTATTCCCGTCATGGAAATGCGGTGATTTATGTGGATTCCAGAGCATGTTCTGTGTTCCCCGCATCTGCTTACAAGTAAAGAAGTATGGCTCGATCCTTATTACTTTCTCTTCGTCATGTTGTGTGGCCTGCGGGTGCTCAGGAACTAGCAGGACGGAATCGTAGGCCAGCCAGGCGCAGGTAGACCAGTTAGCCCGTTTGCTTTCTTAATCTGTCTTCATCTGTCACCATCTTTCTGAGGTGAGGACAAGAGGTTTTTTTGATTTTTATTCTTTCTTTTCAGAAGTACTAGATACACAGGATGTTTAATAACTTGCTCCCTGTGTCTAGTAGGCAAAGAGCAAGGCAGATTTTGATATGAATGACATGAAAAGAGTGACTTCAAGTGAAAAATTTAATTTCCTACCGATTGCGATAAGGCCTTTTTCAAAATGCACAAGTATTCCACGAGCCATTTCTATCCACTTTGTGGGAGAAAAAGGAGCTTCATTTCACTTAAAATGGTCTCCAAGCAGCTTTATTAGCCCCGGAAACGGGGTAAGAATGGCAGCGTTTATGTTAAAAGCGTCGTCGCTCTGGGCTCCGGTTCACGTGTTCAGCCGCTCTGGGGTGTGGCCCTCTCGTGGGTGCGCCTAGCACGAGGGCGTCTTAAGTCAGGAGCCAGCATGTCCCCACATCCCTGGGGCAGCCAGTCACAGGGAAAGTGAGGTGAACGTAGCGGCGACTCACATGTAGCGGCGACTCACATCCAGCTGCGATGCCTCGTTCGCATCTTCATCGGCCACGTCTTTATTGAGTTTCTACCCTAGGGCAGCGCCGGCTGGGGGACCACACCGAGAGAGGGACCGGCATGGCGTCTGTCCTCAGGCACGGTCCCCATGGGAGGAGACACCACATGCCTAGTGTTAGTCCCGAGGGGATGGAGGAGCAGAGTGTGCAACCGCACAGCCAATTCCAGGTGCAGCCTGGGCGGTGGCGGGACAGGCCTGCTGGAGGTGGGGACGGGGTGGGACCTTACTGTGGGAGGGGACAGGGGTGGGGACTGTACTACGGGAGGGGACAGGGGTGGGGACCTTACTACGGGACGGGACAGCGGTGGGGACTGTACTGCAGGAGGGGACAAGGGGAAGCCCCGGCCGAAGCAGGTTGGGGGGGGTGCCTAGGAGGAAGGGCTGCAGGGACTCGCTGGATGCAACCTGACTCCCCCAAGGGATGCTTACCCTGCCCTCCTCCCATGTGTTTCTCATCATCATCATCATCATCATCGTCGTCATCGTCGTCATCTTCATCATCGTCATCATCGTCATCATCATCATCGTCGTCATCGTCATCGTCTTCGTCATCGTCGTCGTCATCATTGTCATCATTGTCATCGTCATTGTTGTCATCATTGTCATCGTCATCGTCGTCATAATTGTCACCATTATCGTTGTCATCGTTGTCGCCATCATTGTTATAATTGTCATCATCATCGTCATCATTGTCATTGTCATCGTCATTGTCATCGTTATCATTGTCATCATCGTCATAATTATCATCATTGTCATCATTGTCATTGTCATCGTCATTGTCGTTATCATTGTCATTGTCATCATCATCATTGTCATTGTCATCATTGTCATCATCATCGTCGTCATCATCGTCATCATCATTGTCATCGTCACACTGCTGGGCCGCACGTTGGGCTGAATCCCGTTGCTGGGCTGGCTCCTGTGTTTTGCTGTTGTTTGGTGTGTGTTTAACAAGAGGAAGACCGGAGATCTATTTTTGTCCCTTTCGCTGCCTGTGTTGCTAAATCCAGCCTTGCCGGTGGTTGCTATTTTTGGAGATGGGTGCGTGTGCTGTGATCCTGCCAGTGACCAGCACCAGGCCCTGACCGCATGTGTACCGCTGCCGGGCCGCGGGGTCCAGGCCACCCCGATGGGGAACCCCTTCCTGGTTGTGGGGACCTGGCTTCTCTGCGGCCGACTCGTCAGGTCGAGACTAGCTCGCCGCCGTGCCCGAGCCATGTGAGTGGGTGCGGCTGTGAGCAGGCCATGCACCGTGTCGTCCCGAAGGCCGCGGGCCGCGTGGTAACCGCGTGAAAGAAGGGAGGGAGCGCAGCTTACTTGCCGTGTGGACCTGCTTCCTCTCTCCCGTGTTCTCGGCTCCCCTCCAGCCTCCTGCCTGCGGGGTGCAGACCCCCTTCCTACAGCCTGCCCTTCGGATCTGTTCAGCTGCTGCAGACGTTGGCCAGAGGGGGTCTCCACGCTGCACGGTGGCCCTGTGACATGGCTGCATGGGCCGTTACGATGCCCTGGATGACCTGGCAGTGACCTGGGCCGGGCCTGCCCTCCTGTCCCCAACACCCCTGCAGCCCCCGCTCTGAGGGGCCGGATGAGTCAGCTGGGAGGGAGTGGCAGGGCAGGGGAGAAGGGGAGAAGAGGACGAGGTGGCTCGTACGCGGACGCCCCCGTGTCCTGCGCTCCCGCAGAAGCCATCCCAGCAGCGTCCAGCCTGCTCCCGCCCCCTCCTCCCTGCCCTGCCTGACGCATGAGGAAAGAATGCTGTCTACACAAGACACTCAGGACCAAACTGTTCAGAGCTTCACCTACACACCCCACTCAGGATCCAGCTCCTGCCGAGCGGAGGCCCCGTTGTTTAACCAAACATCGTGCAGTTCAAAGGGTCACCGTGGTCCGGCGTCTCTGACCCGAGCTGGCTTTGGAACAGCGCCGAGCGCCGTCTGGCATCCATCCCTCTGTGTTTGCCTGTCATCTATGGGGTTGACAGTCCAGCCTTAAGTTTGCCTACTGCTGAGCCCACCCATTCGCCTCCCCAAGTTGTCCCTGTGAGACCACAGATGCCTGTAAGAAACAAGCGTGGTCCCTGCCCCACTGCCTTTGGTAGGGACCCTCCCAGGCCGGGCTGCTGGGGACGACGGGCAGCCTCCGGTCCCCTGGCGGACGGGGACTCCGAGGAAGCAGCACGTCTGGCAGAACCTGTCCTGTGCTCCATCGGGCCCATGCTGCCTTCTTGTCCCCTCCCACCTCCCTGCTGAGAAGTGTTTGGTTCACTTATTTTGTAAGATTTATTTTATTGTTTTTTTTTGACGGAGACAGAGAGGCAGAGAGAAGGGGGAGGGCCCAGAGCCGTCTCCACAGTTGCACGTCATCAGTTTTCAACACAGTTTCATTCCACACAGGTGGGTGGGGGCTGCGCAGGGTGAGAGCTGAGCAGAGGCCTCCCGCACGGGAAGCTCACCCCAGTTCAGCATGTGGGTCCCCCTGGGCCGGGGCCGGGATTCGATCCTCGGTCCCCGGGGCTGCAAAGCGAGCGCTTCACCTGCTGAGCCCTCCCGGCTTCCCCGTTTTGTTCACTGCTGCCTGAGAGGTGACCCGTGGGGGAAGTAACAGCAACAGTGATGGTCGTCAGGGGCCCGGGGGACAGCTGACCGCGTCCGGTGTGGCTGGAGATGTCCCTGGACCGCTCCAAACCCGTGTGGATGGGACAGGGCGGAGCACGCTGAGAGAGGACGAACGCTGCTCACGGAAGAGCCGTCTGCCGCGTGACCGCGGAGGTTCCATTAGGGGGACGAGCGTCCCAGATGAAGCCAAGGGAGTGGCGAGGAAAGCCCAGGGCAGCCCCATGGGCAGCGGCCCCCGCCCCTCCCCCCGCCCTGCTCTGTGCCGATGCTGCCGCTTAAGTCAGAGAAAACCCTGTGACACCGCAGGTTCTGCCTATGTTGCGCATCGGGGAGAGACGCAGAGACGACCCTGTTGTGAATCGGGGACGCAGAGACGACCCTGTTGTGAATCGGGGACGCAGAGACGACCCTGTTG